>VURO01048909.1:44631-67091 GCA_015108175.1 Pelvicachromis taeniatus
ATGGCTCATGCACAACTAAAGAGAATGGCAAGTACTGCGATATGCCAACCAGGTGGTCAGCTTGAGGCAACGCTGAGGAAAAGGTGCTTCCTGTCAGAACAATCCCTTACCCAGACTTCAGACTGAAGAACATTTAATTTGATTTTAATAGAAATTCCCACAGCTGTGCCTGTCTGCAAATGATTTTTCTCTAATGAGAAGCCACGGTTCACAAGGTTATAGCATGTGTTTTTATTATTTTTGTCAGAATACAGATATTTTATTATACACAGGATAATAAAGTAAAGCAGGATAATTATCTGAGAAATGTTAGTGTTGCAGGAAAAATTAGAAAACTGATGCCTCTTACATGTTTTTGTGTGAAATAAAAGCATGTGTATCTTTTTGCTCAAAGAGAAAAACTCCTACATGTAGGTCAGAGCAGAATGCATACGCTACCCAGCAGGTTAAGGACACAGAGAACGAGATTGAGGAAAGCACAGAGGAAGAGAGTTGTCGGAGCCAAGATGATTATAAACAAACCTAAAAGAAATTGAAACATTGGAACACACGGCAAGTTGATTTGGGGGCCACATCTGCTTTTACTAGTAGCAATTTGGAGAAAACAAGATAGTGAGATGTGGGCAATTTCTTTTTGGCTTGCTCTCGCTGGTCAACACATCCTGTATGTGCCTGCCTGCCTGCCCCTGTTTCAGCGCGACACCAAGTGTAACTGCATTTTAAAATATTGCCCATATATAAATATATCCTGCTGCTGAGCTGCTGCAGTTGCTTTTGGGAGGGGGAAGAAATGAAAACTCCTAGATATGCATACTAAACCAATTCTGTGATTTAGATTCCTTTGGACGACCAGGGCGCTTCACATGCACGTCTGTTACCAGGAAACAGGGGTGAGAGAGACGGATAAAAAGGAGGGGAAGAGGGAAAATAAACTGATGCTTCTCCCAAAATGAGAAGGAAGACACACAGAAGATACACAGTCAAGTACCACTGCTGTGGTCTATTTTTGGCTTTTACTCCCCCCCCATACTCTTCCCAAATGCCACCCTGTTCTGAGATTTTCTTTTTCTTACAACTTGAGTCATTGATACAAGGTTTGTTCTTTCCAAAGGCATAACAATTGAGCAGACAGTGTTGTGCTTGGATGCTTCTTGCTGTATCCAATCTTGCAAAGACCCTCCCACTGCTTCTGTGACACCAGATAATTCACTATTAATGCACCTCTAACCTCTCCCCTGTGATGTATGTCACAGAGTCAAGTACTGGGCATGCCCTGCACCCTGGTCCCTCTGGGTAATATATCATCTTGAACCTTCACATCCTGCAGCACAGCACTGGCTAATATTGACAGGAGACCAGTGAAAAAGTCACCCAGCGACCTCAGTGAGCACCTCCTCCGGTCCTACCCTTTTCTCAAGAAGTGGGATATGGGAAGGTGGTTAACACTGTGCTTACCATCCAGCCACTGAATTGCCCTGTCTGGTCCCAGAGTTAAAATTCATCAGATATGGCACTAAAGTTAACCGTCAATGGCCGATTAGGCTCCAGCAGGTCGATGCTTAATTGAGAGGAGCTTCAACAGCAACTTCTTTGCCAATCCATCCAATCCATAAGTGGGATCGAATGATCAGTCAAAAACACAGACTCTGTTCATGCTCCATCAGCTGGCCTGGATGACTGATGCATTGAATAGGTTTGGTATTGATGTAATGAATCATGATGATAAGTCTTTTACCGTTCATACACTTTTGCAGGATAAGGGTGAGTAAAAGAAACACTTGTCTTCTGGTAGCTTAAAGGATTTCAGGTGATCTCCAGGTGAGCACAGTCACACATCATCAGTTTCCAGATAGGTGATGAATGATCCTTGAGCTGTACACATTCCAGTGTATACACGCAAGACTGTACTTACTGATATTAGAAGACTGGAGATGTTGGAGGCCTTTGAGAAATGTGGGGTTTTTTAGATAGTAGGATAAGCCTCAAGATGAAGAAAACTGCATTTGGAAACTTTAAGCATATTAAACCATGGAGATCTAATCATACGCCTGATGATAAGGACCCAGGGTTGTGTGTATTTGTGTCTACACATACATGTGTATTTGCTTGCTTTTTTTTTTCTCTATTAAAAACCTCCAAGTGCCTGCGCTACGTCCCGTTTTAACCTACATGCTTTTCATTATTTCAAAAAGCCTGTGGTCGTAGAAATTCATTTTCAGGAAAAGATTGATTTCTTTGGAAGTGGTCAGCTTGTCAATTTTTAAACATTTTTGATAAAGCCTGAAAGTAGTGGAACGAACCAAGGCAATGAATTCATTATGAGCTTCCCAGCCAACAGGATAAAGTGATAAGGCAAACACAAACGCATTCCAGCTTCCCTCCCTCTGAGCTTCAAGAGAGGTGACGGTTCGTGTAAAGAAATGGGGAATTAAGCTGAAATAATGAAAAGCTTAACTGTATCAATTTCAGTCTACTTAGTTAATAATCAGGCAATCTGCAATAGTAGAGTTTATTGGCAATTTATTGCAGCAGAACTATAGGAGCACCATATTTATGAATAGAAATGGTCAGCAAAGTCCTTAAGAACAATGCTACATGTACAAGTTATAATATTTTTATACTTGCTATTGTAATATTAATATTATAATAGCGAGCTATTACCTATTATTCACAGTAATGTTGAAGAAAAAGCATCAATAAAACTAGGGAACAAGTAGAAAAATAAAGTTTTTATAATAGATATATAATATAGATATATCTTATATCTATAGCTATATCTATATCTCATAATACATTTTAAATGGTTTAGATTTAACATGTAATAATATTTTTTTAATGCAATGTTTAAGATTAACTTATAGAGTTTTTTTTTTTATTATTATTTTGGAAAATTTAATCCAATTAAGCATATTAGCTGTAATTCATGTAATGAATGCCGGTTTTATCTGATACTCTAAATAACCTGCTTTGTGTGTGTGTGTGTGTGTGTCAGCGTGTCAGCCTCCCATGTTAAAACACAAAAATGACATCTTATCAGTTATTCGGTTTGCATACATAGCAACACTAAGGGTTTCCTCTTTGTGAATGTGTTAAAGTGCTACACATAATCTGAAAAATAAACTGCCAGTCTTTTAAGTCAAAGTGGGGAAAAAAGATTTTTAGTCACTACTGTGACACACACACACACACACAAAATCACCCATGGCCCAAACTTAGCCGAACTGTGTGGAGTAGCAAAATCAGAATCTGTATTTTCATGTAGAATCATTGTTATATGTAGCTTAAACCATTAATGCTCTTATGAAGATCAGATTGCTTCTAAATATTAATGTTATAATTGCCACACACAGAAATATCACTAAAGCTGTTATTAGTATGCACATAATGATGTAAGATGATAATCTGATCGACTGAACTGTTAACATTTGATAAAACCTGAATCAAACAGCACATTAGACCTAGTCTTAGTATCCCTTAACCCTTTTTCCTGAAAGGGCATTTAAAACTGTCTAGACAGCAGCTTTTTTGTCTCTGCCCCTGCTGCCTGCTCTTGTCCACTTTCCAAATGAGGTGCAGTTCTTCATAAACGAGGCTATTGTCATTATCCACTACAGCGGACTCTTCACCACCAGCATTTCGAACCAAAGCACATACCTTGTGTCTACATTTGTTTAAAAAAAATTATAATAATAATGAAGAAAGTTAATGATAATGGCAAGTAAGAAGGTCCAAGTCTATATGGGCACAACTACTTCTCAGTGTCTTCAAGAATAGCTATGCGTGACTCACAGTTCAGAAAGGTTCATCCACTGTCTGACACAAAGTGCTGTGGCTCCCATCCTTTATGTTCAGTAATAAGGGGTAGCTCAGCCTGCACTGTGAGGTGCTGTCCCTTATTACTGAACACACATGTGAAGTAAAATGATAGTAGAGCAGCTTAGCCACGGTCTTTACTGAAACTTTAATCATAAGCCTTTCAGCCCAGTTATCAATACAAGTCAAACATTTCAGTGATGTGATATGCTGCCAATCTGATAAAAGATTGACTCGATGAAGCCGAATGTGTTTTAGCATTAGTCTAATTAAAAGTCTGCTTCTTACTGGGCAGTGTGCGTGGCATTAAAGCGTTAATAAAAGCAGTATCCTTCTAAACCTCGAAAAATGTGAAGAGTCCTCAGAAGCAGAGCATATGACAAACTTTCCAAGGCAGCTAGATTCTGATGATGTGATTAAAAGTGAGGAGAGAACCATATAAAGCACATCCTGTGTGCATGAAATCGTGCACATCCAAGAGTAGAACAAAAACACTGACCTCATCATTTAAAAGTTTGGTCAGGTTCAGTGCGAGCGTTCACTATTAAAACAATGTACATATGTGAGAGAAAATAAAAGCCAGGATATGTGCGCTATAATTTTAAAGTGTTACTTATTCTTTTTGAAGACAACTTTTCATGTTGTGTAAAATATGGAAGTCTTGAAACATCCGTCCATCCATTCGCTTCCGCTTCTCCTTTTCAGGGTCGCGGGGGGCGCTGGAGCCTATCCCAGCTGTCTTGGGGGCGAGAGGCGGGGTACACCCTGGACAGGTCGCCAGTCTGTCGCCAGTCAGGGCTAACACACATAGACAGACAACCATTCAGTCACTCAGTCACAGTCACTCCCGCATTCACACCTATGGACAATTTAGAGTTTCCGATTAACCTATCCCTACTAACTGCATGTCGTTGGACTGTGGGAGGAAGCCAGAGTACCCGGAGAGAACCCACTCAAACATGGGGAGAACATGCAAACTCCACACAGAAAGACCCCGGCCTGATGTTGAAATTGAACTCAGAACTTTCTTGCTGTGAGGCAACAGTGCTAACCACTGTGCCACCCTGCTACCATCTTGAAACATTTAATTATATAATGTATGGATTTTTTTTATCAACAAACCTCACTCAGTTTTCAAAATAATGCCAAAAAATAAGACACATTTATAACTTGGCAACATGAATTAATTAAAAGTCCATAATAAATAAATAATTACTTATTTATTACTTACTTATTTATTACTTTTTCTGGCTGAACAGATAAATCAGACTGATTGTCATTCTGCATCTCAAAGTGATTGCTTTTGTAACTCCCTCAGATTGACAGGATCCATTTGTTTACCTGTTTACACGTGTTATGTATCTCAAACATAATCAGTAGATTGTCTTTGACGTGTAAAATCAGCTACATGTCTGTTTGAATGCTTTGTTTTTTTTACAATAACAGAAAAAATCATTCTTTATAGACAAACAGTAATTAGAAATTATCTTGGGATCTGCATGTATGCATCACCATATGGTCGGAGGCAGACAGAAGAGCAGTCTGCCTTATGTGTTGCTTAGAAGACAGAATTTGGCAGACACAAGCGCACTTCCAGATTAAAGACAATTTTCAAACAGTCGACTTGTTTCAGAAAAGTCTAGAGCAGAGTCCAGGTTAGAAGAATCCCGCTGAATAATGAACTGCGCCCACACTGTAGCGCGTGTCCTCTCGCAAACTTTATTTGGTATCCACTTTGTGTTAATCTGAAATCAGTTTTTCACACCTTGATCAAAAAAAAAAGGTGGCACATGAACACAGCTTTTATTGAGACTAATGGGTCCCATTAATCTAACTAACTGTAGCCACTTTTCATAGCTGTCTGAATTAAATTTCCAGTTACACAGGGAATCGTAGATTTTATTATCGGATACTTGGCAGGTTAAACTGTTTGTGCAAAGGCGAGGCAGGCTTCGGTCATTTGTCCCATTATTGCAATTAACACTGCCTTGGCAAAATGTTTTAGATGTGTTTTGCTGTTTTTGTTTTTGTCACCAGAATTGGATTAACAGTTATGCTTTTAGGATACGGGACTCTAAATCAGCATTGCTACTGACATGCTAACTAGCTAAAGTCAGGCTAAACCCCTCCAGTGCAGTGATTAATGTGAGTGTTGGTCATGCTCGGTGCTCTGTGGACCACAGCTAAAAGGATGACATTTTTCAAGTTCACTACACACAGAATTGCCTTTTATCAAATGTTTACCCTCTGCACCTGTGAGCATGGAATATAAGAGATGACCACCCCCAAACACTTTTTACAGCTGTCAACGGGGAAACTCCAAATCTCGAACACTTTCTGTGCAAAGTCATCTTTTTTTTTTTTCTTCATTTTAAAAAAAAAAAAAGAAAGAAAGAAAAGACTTATTGCTTTTCTTCAACGCGGCAGGTCTCTGGTGTTTGATTTATGGAACTAAAACGAAAAATGTCATGAGGTGGGAATGCTAAAGGAAGCAGGACTGTTGCCTCCACGTTGTAGAATGCACAGCTCGGCTGCGTGAGACTCTGCACATCCTTCCTCAATCATCGCGGCCGCGTGCTGTGAATACGCGAAAGCAAAAACTGACAAAGATAAAAATGACTTTGAAGCTATGAGAAAGGGGAAAGAGATGCTGATTGACAACTCCAGAGGAATGCATTGGGATTTATTTTTTTTTTTTCCTCTTTGTGATCAAACATTCTCCTCTGCCTCTACTGTGACCAACTTTGCAACACTGAGAGATGCAGGAAGTGAATGGATCGGGCCATGAAGTCTGACGATTGTGGCTGAAACGGTCTCCAGCAGTGGAAACTCAGCTGCTGATTTATGAGGTTTACTGCATGCCGGGAAAAGTGGCAGGCAAGGGGGGAAGGGTCTTTGTAAGAACTTATCTTTCTGTAATTTATCACACTACCACTCCCCCACCGACCTTCTTCCATTGACTCGTTTGTGAGCTGGATACCAACCATGGCTCAAACATAATAGACAGTATAGCTGGTGAGTGTACTAGAAGCTGGTGGGTAATGGATATCTAGCATTTGTTTCATTTCACTCAATAACGACCAAAAAGTGGAATGAGTGATCAATCAGAAAGTAATTAAGCTCACATTGGCGGTCTGGTAAATGGCTTTCAAAGTGCATGCTTATTACCAAGAATACAGCAATAGCTGTTAACAAAGAGCCGTTCGTCTCAGCCCATACATGCGTCACTCTTCTCTTACTTCAGCCTGCAGTGCTCCAAATGAATGAATATGGATCACAATTATGCACATAAATACAGCAACTGTTCATCGAAATCAGTTCGCAGTGAAAAATGGAACTTGAAGCAAAATTCCTCATTCAGAGTTTTGCTAGTTTAAAATCAATTTGGCTAACGTAACCAATATGTTTAATCTATTATTAATAACCCCAAATAGCATCTTGTTTCAGTGAATGCTTCTGCTGTTTCCACAGTTCATTCGCCTCCGCACTCAAATAATCAAACTTGCATTTATCCTCACTTTAGCTGGTCGCACAAGCTCACCTTGACTGAAGCAATTACCAGGCAGAATCTCTAGTATTGATGTACAATATTATGCATAGAAATGGAGCGACCAGTGTAACGTTGTAAGAGCACCATGGCGCTTGCGAGTACAGCAATGCAGATTAGATATTGAATGAATTTCCGAGTGTCTGCGTTAGTTTCTCCTTTCCTCTCGTGTAACCGTACCAGCCTTATTCACTTCCTCCCACACCAGTTATGATTCCTCACCTTGTCTGAATATGAATAAAACAACTTGTCTTGAATAATGTCTTCAGGTATGAGGTAGAATGTATGATGAATAAAGAAAGTTTCTCACCAATGTGCCTCTGACTTTCTCTTCTCTTCTCTTCCATGAGGTTAGTTTGGAAGATGCAAACTGACTGAAGATCGTACTCATCTATTTTATCTTGTTCGTATAAATTTACATGAGCACGGTGTGTGGCGTGGCAAGGGAAAAATGGAAATTTGTAAAACAAGAGAAGGAACTGACGATAGTGCGGCTTCAGGTTTGGCTCGCAAACCTTGAATTTTAGGTTTGTTACCACAGTTGATCACAAATTTGTGCATTTGTGTGTCCAAACCCATCACAAATAAACCAATACTGCCTTGTCCAATCAAGGCAATATACTGCAAATTAAGGAAACAAGAAAAAGAAGAATGGTAAAGAAAAACCTCTCAAAAGGACACCTCCATTATTGGGAAGCAATTATGCAGACACAAGGCAGTGATCAATCAATAAGAAATATATTTATAATTCACTTACCACAAGTGCACCTCAATTAACCCCTAAGAAGGAGAACAAGTTGTTTCCCAAACGGGGGAGAAGAAAGTACTTGTAGGCAATCCAAGAGAGTTAAAAATGTTAATGTTATTAATTAATCACAATGGTTGAGTATATTCTTGGTGACTTAAACACAAGTTGCAGTTGTACAATCAGCAGGCCGCTGCATTAAGCAGAAAAAGTCAGACAACGCTGAATATGGGGCTATATCAAACGCTAACACTGTGTATCCATGGAGTGGCAGAAATAAAGTGGGTAAAAGCACAGCTGCACTGCAGACTGCTCAACTGTGGTATGACGGGAGTAAATGTAGCAGGCATGTAATAATCTGTCTTGTCATACAAATGTTTCTACTGTCTACTGTTGTTTAGAACACAGCAGTGATTTTTTTTTTCCCTCCTCCCTCCTGCAATCAGTTCATTGATGTTTGTGCATTTACTGCACGCAACTCTGGTCTGGACTGCCTTCCTCTGAGAAATCCCCTGATGCCCTGGAAGTGTTAGTGTTTTATACTTAAAGCAGCAGTAGCTGCTTGTTTGGAATAAATGGAGGAAAACATCAGTGGTCACCATGTCACCACTTTTTTTTTTTCCTTCCCCCTTCATTTTTCCAATTCCCCCAAGTCACCGAACATTTGATCTATGGCATTTAGTTACATGAGAAATCCTGATTAATCGCATTGATATATACAGGAACTTAACAGTATCTGTGTTTTCATTTGTCATCATCTTTTGAACCAATGTATCCAAAGCCTGGATACATTGTATATGAATCTGTGTATACTGTTTCTATTGTTGCTGCAGAGCAAGTCTGACATACCCAGCATAGTTTTGTGATGTATGGCTTAACTTACCCTATGGGAATCCTACTTAGCAGTTACAAAAAAAATGGGTATGAATTGGATAATTCAACTCCAGCTACGTGTTCATTCAGATAAAAGAGGGAGTACTGGCAGCATATAAGTAATCACAGGTGTTCTGGCAACAGAGAAATATATTTTTTGACAAAGATCAACAAATTATAAAAGCTTTAAAATTATGATTTAGGAAGTTAACAGAATTATATAGTGCATTGTACACTCGGCTGTATTAATTACACATTACATGTGTGTTTAAATTGGTAAGAAATGTCATTTCATGTGTGCGTAACAGTTTTAGCCTTATTCTTCAAGCTGTAGCCCCAGCAGTGTTAAATGGTCAGAGAGCAAATAAAGAATAAAATAAAAATACTTTATTCTGTAAGTGAGCTCAGCCATGTACAAATTTTATACAAGGTCAGTAGGTACAATTCTTAGGCGATCTCATTTTTGATTGCATAATTATATTAAGGGTTATAGAAAAATGAAATGGTTTTTAAAGCCAGCAGTAACAACAACAAAAAGCAAGGAAGCAGCTGTATTTCTTATTGATGTTCATCAGGTAGGACAAAGGGTTAGGGCTGCAGCAAAAGTTGCCTTATTGATGTATGTCGGTAATAAGTGAACCATTTTCTTACCACTGAAAACCTAAGGTTAAACCTGAAGTTATCCTGCTAAGCCTGTAATCCTGCTTTGTAGTACAGAACTGAAGTTCTCAGAATTGAACCGAGGCATTATCTAGGTTTATAAAACCTGGATGTTTATCACCTCCTAACATTATAACCAGGACACTCCGGAAACCCAGTCATAATCAAACAGAAAGCTCTGAGTTTCAATAATTAAGGCCTGAGCCACACAAGCCTTGAGACCAGTCAGTGACCCACTGGCAAACTCTGCCGCTGGGAGGGAAATGTATTCCCCGACCAGCTGGTGAGTGACTGCTGGCCTTCTCTGAGTGAAATCAGTGGCAAAGAGAGTGCTGCACCAAAAACCTCCCTCCTTGTGTTAGCTTTGTTTTTGTTTGCAGTAAAGTCGGCGTCTTGCCTGCAAACTACAGAGGGACCACAGCGGCCCGCTAGCAACCAACGCAGTCACAATACGGTTCTTGGTATACAACTATATTCCCTTTTGCAACCAATTTTTCATAGTTGCAGCAAGTAATCCCCCAAATCCACTCATGAACCAGTCATGAAATACACAATTTTTCCCTGGCAAACAGTTCTTGGCAGGGTATTACTGACCAGTCATGCCAACATGAGATTTCCAAAAACCACAGTGCCATGTGATGTACGCTCCCAACTAAAAGACGATCAAAATGTTAAAAAACCCAACTTTAGAACAATATACTCAGCTGGATTTATAAATGGTTTGGATTTCTGTAGCTATGCAAACTTAAAGTTATGCATTATTAGGGATGTGGGCAATTTTAAGTGACAGGTTTGTGCTCCTACATGTCTGCAGATGTCAGTTTGGCTAATTTCAAAGTCACTGAAATGGATCTCTGGACCTGGATTTTGCTGTTGGTCCTTTTAAGATGTAATTATAAAACACAGAGTATCAGTTAATGTAAATTTAACTGTAATAAAAGACTAAAGTCTTGGTTAGTGAAATTAAGCAGACAACATAGCATTTTACTTTCTCGTCCAAGTGTTGTCAGTGTTGGGGCATGGAAAACCAACATGGCAGCAGCCACAATGCTAAACACAAACCACATACAAAGACTACTCATTGGTACATAGCAGTGAGCAGATGTTTTAATTATGTGCACATGTCCCCATTGTGTAAATTACTCAAGATTTAAACTGAAAAATGCTGCCAATAATATTTATTTCTAACAAAAGTAGTAATAAAGATTTACATTTGAAACTCAGAACAGCTATTTTTACAGCATATGTCTACATAAGCTGAATAGAACCCGAACTTAAACAGTCAATATAATATAATATTTTTGTGTGTGTATAGAACTTCACAGTTCTGACTTTGGAGACTGTGATTCCTCGACTCATAAAATTTTCACATATTGCCCTAATCCTCTTCCACAGATAACACTCTAATGAGACTGTAAAAATTTCAGAGCAATTAGAGCATTAATGGATTTGTCAGTGAAACTGGAGAGTGCGAATAATCTGCAGCGTGTGATGACGCCATCTAGTGGGTGTCTTCTCCGATCAACTTTTAAAGTCAGCGAAGGGACTGTTAATGTGAGGGAGGGAGAAGAAGAAGACAGGTGACTGAGTATCTTTTGGTATTTTTTTTTTTTTTTAAGTCTCCTGCTCCAAACACTGACCCTTTAATTCCCAATTAAGGACACAGCCTGTGTGGCAAATGAACTGGCAAGATGGCAACACAGCTCCCCGATCTTTAAAAGAAGAAGGCTATTAGCCTCTGCACCTAAGATACAACAGAACCGCATGGGCTACAGCCCAAATAGCCTCCCTCTGAAACTATCTGATTTGCACACAACCGGTCCGGGAGTGCGCGACTAATCCAATCCAATTTCCGGACACGTAAAAGGCTCGGTGATTCATTGAAAAAAAATCACCAGAGACACTGTGCCGCGCTGTGCTGCTACACCTCCTGGCATTTCTAATTTCAATAAAGAAATAGGCAGAGTTACGGCTGCGCCGAGAGCGCATCACATGTGTCCATAACGACGCTTTTCGCACAAGGGAGTCGTGTTCAGAGAAAACGGCTTATATTGACGTCAAATGGATGTGTGAATGACTTTACCGCATGTGCAGGCATGACAGCAGCGATCAGAGCTGCCAGTTCTGACCAAAGGAGCACCGAGATCTTCAGTAGACTGTTAACCAGTGAGGCTGTCCAAGAGGTTTCCAATTAGCCAGGACTGTGAGATTTTATTTTAAACTTTAATGGCGGCTCGACTCCTCCAAACTCATTGTGAATTCATTTAGTTGTGAGGGGAGAGAGGGACGCTGCATCCCGCTGCTGACAGAGAGACCACTTGTACCGCCGTCACAACTGTGCCAAGAGACAGGGAGTCTTTGAAAGCCACCGGAGCGGACCCGACCGGCATATCAATCAGCGTCCCGGAGAGCGACTCGCTAGGTTCGCACTGGTGATAAAAGGTATTGTCTCAGAGGTCTGTGTGCCGGGAACAGAGAGGGGACATGGCACTTTTTCCGCTTGCAAACCGGAGGATAGCAATAGTAGGTGGCAAACGAATGTAAAAGCCAGTTCCCCCTCGTCTTGCCACGGGTGCGCACGGGCAAAGAGGCGCAGGACACGCAGGATCATCGATTCGCACTTTGTGATTTTTGCGCTGCGTAACCTATGTGACAAGACCGGAGAGGAAGCGGTGAACGGTGGGATTAAGGCGTGCGTCTCCTAAACTAAACACTGAAATTCTCAAACCATGGACGCCAGGATATTATTTTTGCTTGTTTCTTCTGCGGCATTTCTCGCTGAGCTGCACTGCGCCTCGCCAAGGACCACATCGGAGACGGATCTGCCTGCCATCGGCTTCAGCAACATCAGCAACAGCAGCGGGGAAAGCGGCGGCAAAAAAGACTCGAACCAAACCCAGATCTCCAGGAACAAGAGGAAAACACTAGCCGTGGATTTTGCGGTCCCCTCTCTGTTGCGCTATTATTTGGCTGAGTTCATAAAGAGACCCTTAAACGGCGACTGTCAGACTTTTAGCGGATGTTACACGGTGCGCGCAAACTTAAAAATGCAATGCATACCTTTACAGAAAACCATTTCTACTTTTGTGGACCCTAAGTCTGCAGCGGAATCAACACTGAGGAACGCGTCTGCTGATGGACAGCTCCCCTTCTTCTACAAGCGACCGCTGTCCAAAGTTCTGAAATTGGGCTTGACGAAGGCGAGCAGGAAATCTAACCAAGTTGTGGTGGAAATAGGAGAGGATTTAGTCAGGATCGGTTGCGGGGGGCTGTCTGTGTACGAGGAGGCCCCGTTGTACATCCTGGAAATGGACCTCACAACTATTCTGGAGTGGTGGCTCGGCGCTGAGGGGGGGCGGCTCAGGGTCCGGCTTATGCCCGAGAAAAAGGCGCAGGTGCCAGGGACTGAGGATCGGTATACAGCGGCCATTCGAGCTTCAGATCCCCGCCTCTACCTCCAGATATCCTCCGCGGGTGAGTCCCTCTCTTCCACCCTCCTTTCGCGTTTTGCTCTCACTCTTTTGCCATGCTGTTCCCTCACACCCCCAGTTGCAACTCGCTCACGGTTGTGATTTAAGTTCTGATGTGATTAATTTTTGATGCCGAATCCAGCGCGCTTGAAGATGCTTTGGCTGGCTTAAACTGTGGTAAAGAAATGACAGCACATGGAGGAAGATCTGTTATTTGGACTGCTCTGATGGGAAAATGATGACTGAGGTATAAATACGTGTGTGTGCGCGCGCGCGCAAGAAGAAAATAACACAGGGGGACTTCATACATTTAGTTCTGTTGCTCTGATTCAGAGGACTCTCCAGACCCCTGTTTTATTATTGATGCCCAGAGCAGCTCTGAGAGATGAACTGAATGTTGATTTAATTTCCAAACACTTTGATAATTTCCACTTGGGATCCATGATATGTATATGCAGCATCTTTAGAGGCTTCTATGTAATCAGTTCTGAGATGATAATCATTATTTCATTTGGAGAGAGGCCTCATTGCTTTATAATAACACGTCGTTACTGCATGAGGATGACTATAGGGTATGCAGTGATGCTTAAGTTGGAAAAGGCCATATCAGGGACATACCACTGGCTTCTTCTTAAAGGTACATTCTCAATTCCCCAAGCTAACCTGTACTACAGGTTGGGTGGAGATTTGAGACAACAGGTTTTATTTTGATTAGGCACAAATTAAGCCGTTATCTCTAAGAAAGCTTTAGCACTCAATACTCAAGGGTCCTTCCCCCGTTCTTCTGAGCATCGGCACAATCAGTGTAATTGCTTAATCACTTTGATGAGGGAGGCTGGCCCAGAAAAATGCAAGGGAATCCATCAGACAAAAGAAGAGGCTGGCTAGGCTGGAAAGAAGACACCCATCACCACCTCCACCTCCACCACCCTTTCCCCTCATGTGTGCACATAGAAATATATGCAAAATACACACTAAAACTAAGAAAGCCATGACAGTACAATATATAAGTTATTGTCTGTGCTGGTTACCACGTTATGATTCCATTTGACATATGCTGTTATTACAAGTAGAGATTAAACACTTCAGTATGTCACACCCACATCTGAGACTGTGGTACAGAGGCACCTGAGTGGACTACCTGTGCAGCTCCCGGCAGGGATTCCAGCGACACAGCTGGTAGTGTTAACAGGTGGGAACCCGTCTTGCGATGATGCAGTAAATACATCATTTTTTTTGTGTTTATTTTTTAAAAGCAACCCTTTCACGTTGTGACATTTGAGCGATACTTGAGGAAAGCACTGAAGCCTACAACTTCCAGCAGCTTTGTCACCGATCGGGATGGCTGCTACTGTGTGACTGTAATAAACAGCAGGTACAGGAACAATGTGACATCTGCACATGGAGGAAGTCGGAGCACCTGGATGGGTCTGCAAAATTTTGGACTTTTGGCAAAGGATGTTTCCTTTCACTTGTCATTTTGCCTTTGACATGCTCTCGTGATAATGATGGTCTGTTGCTGAAAGTATGAGTTTCCCAAACCAGCTCGTTTGTGTACCAAAAGTCATAAAAACGCTCACATCAGCGGTGTGCTGATGTGAGCGTTTTCAACACCCAGCTTCTTTTTAATTGAAATGGAGGTAATATGTCGGCTCCCGGCAGGCTTTCTGCCCAAAACAGTTTTGAGTGTTCGCAGGTGGGAAGCCAGCAGGGGATGTTTTTTCTTTCCCCCGGGGGACTCAGCTGGATTTTTTTGTGAGCACCACTTTCTTTCACTTTAAAACCACTAAGAGGCTCTTACTTGCCATTTTCGCATATGTGAAGCCAAACCTTAACCACAACTGTGTCATGTCAAAACTGTTTTATTTGCCCAACACCGTCTCTGACATATTTGTCCAGCCGACAGGGATTTAAACCAGCCGAAGCTCATCCTGCATATCGTTCTGGAGGACCATGACATCTTTAAGCAATACATTTATTATTTATTCATCTAATTTTGAGGAGATGATGACATTCACACCTCTCAGCAAACTGGGAGTGCTGCAGTTATGTAAAACCAAAGATCAGCAACAAACAGAAAATATATGCTTCAATGAGCACTTACAGGCAAAGAAGTGAGTGATACCAGATTTGATTGGAATAAATAGACTACTGCCCATTGTTCATTACATCCATGATCAGTTCTCATTTCGCCTCTATGCCGCAATCCTTACATAACCCTAAAATTGATCACGTATTTAATCATTCAGGAAGAGTGCTGCTCAGAGGTGCTTCGTATAGGAAGCTTCGGTGAGAAGATATAGGCGTATCTTTTCATTTCAAATCTGTTGGTAGGGGGTTGCAATGGGAGCAAAGCATAAAAGTAGAAAAAGCAAATAGTAAAAGAAGGACAGTTCTTTCACACTCTACCTCATTTTTCTCCTAATGTATGAAATAAGAAAGCAGAAATCTAAGCACAACGTCAGTGTAGGAGAGAACATATAATACTATTGTTTGCTCTATCAAACATAGGCACACACACACACACACACACACACACACACACACACACACACACACACGTCAGAGGCTTGCTTAAACCTGTTTTCCTTACACCAAAGGAAAACAGGATCTGTTGCCAGTAAAAGTACTCGATTTAAATGATTCGAGTTGACAGTCCATAGACATTATGAAAGAGGGGCGTAGCTGCAGTGGCATCATCCAGCGGTTTCTGAAGTCCTACTTCGAAGGCTTGTTGAGCATTTTCTCCCTCACCATTGTCCTGTAAAACTGGAATTGAACTGGAATTGAAGAAAGGAGTGGGTCTGATTATGAAACCATATACTGTCTTTTGAGAGTGTTCTTCTACTCTTGCCCCTGTGTGATGTCAGTGATTGTGGAAATCCCTCATATGGTCCCCAGAAGTTCTAGCTGTGAGCACAGCTAGAACTTCTGGTCAGCTTGGGAAGAGTGACCAGTCGATGGTGAAAGTGGAGGAGGAGAAGGGAGGTAAAATATATTCTTATCAAATCAGAGGCACCAAGTTAAATAATGACTTTTGCTAGTTAGAATCCAAGAATAACAATATAAAGTTACCATAGCTAACTGTTATACCGACAAATCAAACCCTCTAAGGAGATTTTGCCTGTGATCTCAGTGCTTTCTCAACTTCTCAGTTGTCATTTTGTACCATTTTCTACCTGCTGTATACAAATGGGACTGCACAGTGGCCAGTTTGGAGCTACACATGCTACAGGGAGGTAATGAAGTTAGGCTGGTTTTGTGTGCATTTAATTGTTTAATAGTTCTTTGGGTTGGGTTGCTGAAGCAGTAAATCATGTGAAGACAACATATGACCGGAGAATGCTCACTATTCACCAGTTCATCCCACAGAATTCACCCAGCACTGACAAAAGGTAAATTCCAGTTAAAAACTATGAGCTTCAAAGGCATCAGAATGTGAAGCTACCTTTTTGTGACATATTTTAACCTGATCTACAAGGAATAATGATTAGGTTAACGATCACACCTCACACAACACGTTATGATACAGGTCAGGTGAACTGCCAACCGTATAATTAGACGCAGGTGTCAGTCTAGGTGTGAATGTGTTGTCAGTATGAATAAGTTCACCTGGGAAAGGGCATTGACCTACAAAAGGAGTATGCTGCCTGTTGCCTGATGTCAGAATATAACAATTACTGTAGATGATATAGTCTGGTGTGCTTCTTGTTGACCTTGACACTATACACTCATTCAACACTGTTTGTTTTTATTAACATTTTTTTTTCTTAGTTTTAAAGCAGATCTCAGTACCAACCAAATCACCCACAGATTACACCTTTACTGCACATGTGAACAATTACATGACAGGCTCCTCCCACCAGAGGCCCTGAACAAACTGCATGCTGTGGATGCAGTCCACTCATAAACACCTTTACCATGATGCCGGATAACCACTCTCTTTACCCCTATCTTTGTGTATTTAAATATAGATGATGTTTTATCTATTTTTAATTGTAACGTAGGGCACTATTTTTTATAAGAATAGATCTTTCAGTAGCGACACAGCACTCTGTGAAGATAAGTTATATTGATATCACAACTTCAGTCTCTACCAGGTTTTTTGTGTTAATAAAAGAGACAACTACTAAAACAGTTCATCTACTCATTTTTTGTTTGTTTGTTTTACTTTGTTTTGTAAGCTACACTTCAGCTAATTAAATCTTATATAGAATCTAGTTTTCACAGTCAGTTTTTTTTTTCCACAGCTAATATTAGTTTTCATTTAAGCTTTAGTTGATTACAGCAATCTTTCAATGGTGTCGTAGAAATCTTTTCTTTTTTTTTTATTCAAAATCCTTTGCACTCGTGCGAAAATGAAAGTTTTTCCTGGTGTCTATGCAGTCTTGTGAAGACTAAGTGTCCTTATTGTTTACATAGGAATTAAGATGGTATGTAGCAGCCAGGTGCTGCTGATCAAGTCGACTCAATTAACAAATCATCAAGAACGAGCACTTCTATGAATAAAAGCAGGTTTAGCATGATGAATATTAAAGTTCATGAAAGTACAGATAAAATAGAACAATGGCTTGGAAACCAGAACGATGTCCCGTGGACAGATGAGACCAAAGTGTGAGCGTTTGCCATAATGCACAGTGACTGTTTGATAGAAACTAAACACATATGAGCACAAACACCTCCCATGAACTCCGTAGCACAGTGGTGAAGACTGACGATTTGGGCTTGTTTTGCAGCCACAGGACCTGAGCACCTTGGTGTCATTGAGTCATACCATTAAAGTCTATATCAGTGTTGTAGAGACTAAAGCGAGGCCATCTATCGGACAGCTAAGGCTTGGCACAAACTGGATCAACAGCAGCAAATCAGATCAAAAGAGAATGATTGAAAAAGAAAATAATCAAGGTGTTGGAAGAGCCCATTCAAAGATCACACCTCAACCCAACTGAAATGTAGTGGTGGGAACTTAAGAAGGCTAAGGGCAACACTGTAAAGAAGAGCTAGCCAACATTCAAACACAACAATATGACAAACTGATCAAATCAAAGTCAGAAAATTACTTTTCAATTCAATTTCAATTCAATTCAATTCAATTTTATTTATATAGCGCCAAATCACGACAACAGTTGTCTCAAGGCACTCACATCGTAAGGTAGACCCTACAATAATGCATACAGTGAAAAACCCAACAATCATATGACCCCCTATGAGCAAGCACTTTGGCGACAGTGGGAAGGAAAAACTCCCTTTTAACAGGAAGAAACCTCCGGCAGAACCAGGCTCAGGGAGGGGCGGGGCCATCTGCTGCGACCGGTTGGGGTGAAAGAAGGAAGACAGGATAGAGACATGCTGTGGAAGAGAGCCAGAGATTAATAACAAGTATGGTTGAATGCAGGGAGATCTATTAACACATGGTGAATGAGAAAGGTGACTGAAAAGGAAAAACTCAATAAATCAAAGCTTCAAGCTTTTTCTTCTAAAGGTGGTTATAGAAACATTAGCATTATGGGCTTTACAGAGTACTGTGAAAACCCCCTTTTCCTCATGATTATATGTGCTTTACCTCTACCTCTGGTTATCATCACATAACTCTTGCCAGATCATACATTATGAGACTGAAAATTTTGTATGGGGTCTTGTATAGATTTGCGAAGTGATACTGGTTAAATTCACTTCTAAACAAAAGGGACTTCTCATGAATTATCATGGGTAACAAATGACAGAAGTATTCACAACATGGGTGGACTCCATTGACACCATTAAGCCTTGCACTGTATGCTCAGTGCCTTCTACTAGATTACTCTGTTGCCTGTTTGCAGAGCCACAGTTATTGTCATAAGTGATTATTACATTGTGTGTTTCTGCAAAGCAAAACTGTGTTTACTTGCTGCTGATGCACAGAAAGACATGAGCTCTAAACATCTCACACACGCACGCACACACCTGTCCTCCCTCCACGTCTTTCCATTGTCACGAACTCCCTCCTCCATACAAAATGCCTCAACACTAGGCTCCAGTGAGTATTGTCTCACTTTTTCAGCATTTTTACGCCCCTGACTCACCAATGTTTGGCATTTTTCTGTGTAATGTACGTGCTACACTTGTTTTTCCAGCCTCCAGAAAGACGCTGGCTATTAGCATGAAATAAATACCCGCCATGGCACCCAGAATAATTTGACAATCAGGGAAGCATGCCTGCGGGAATCAAGGCATTAAACTCTGCACAGTGCATTTATACTTACTCGCCTCGTGCGCCCTATGGGGGACACCATTAATGAGAAATACTTCTACCAGTTACAGTATAAGAGAAGGGAAACAATGCTCTGCAGGTGTGATAAAGATATGACCTCCACTTTATTAACCTTTGTTATGTTTAGCAAGTGGTGCCATAAATAGGTTGCAAAAGAATCTTTAAATGATTTCAGCGTTGGAAGCTGGAAGAAGTGGAGATTCCGCCTCATTAAGCTGCATATACCTTCCTCAGAGCTCGTTGGGAAGCTGATGTTTCTCGACGCTCCATTAGAAAAGAGTGTCTTCATGAACACACTTAACAGAATTTGATTGAAGCCCTAAAGTAAAAGACTGCTACCATCATGCTTGAAAGGAGCAGCTGTGCATGTTAGAGCGTTTCTTGCCATATTTGCCCCTCAGCTCGGCCTCGAATCCAAACACATGATTTTCTATTGAGCGTCACCAGTGTGCCGTTTTCCTTGGAGAGCCTCAAAATTGAATCCTAGTGTGTGGATGTTTGACGTGTTAAGCAAATTCAGTAATTCCTTCTGAATTATAAAGAAAGCAAACGGTACATTTATGAAGTGAGATTACATACTCAGTACTTTGTTTACCTTTGTTGTCCGTGGCCCTTCTGGAAGAGATTTCTCTTTGGAAGATGAAAAACAACGTCGTTTCCGAACGCTTTTCCTTTGTCTCCTGACGAAGTAGTTTGTATAGTAGCCTCGAGAGAATTTTAATTTATGGCGCCAGAGAGTGTAGTCGGTCCGACAAAAGTTACTGTTCGCCCAGCATAATTACAGCCATTTGTAAACACGAGTACACAGACATACTCAATTAATTTTTATCATTATTCATCTTCATTTTTTAAATAATTATTATCATTTGAATTGTTTTGTTGCATTGTCATTAACTTCATAGCTAAACGTGATTGACTTGTTTTTGCAGTGATAATTATGTCTATTCATGCCAATGAAAACCACGATAATATGAATTTGAAGGCAGGGTTTCTGCGATTACGATCCCGGCAACTCTCAGGCCCAATCACGAATCTAGCTGAGAAGATTAGGCTTTTAATTTATGAGTCACAATTATTTCGGTAATATGCCAAACATTACCAGGCTCTAGCTTCTAGCACATTAGCCGTTGCTTTTATTCTGTGATAATAGACACTTCAGGTGGTTTTTACGAGAATAAATAAACAGCTGATTTTAAAAGTTATTTACTAGTTTTGGCACTTTTTTGTGTTTGTTTAAGACCAAAATGGAGATGTTCTGGGATTGGGCCTATAAGAATCAAAAACCTCACTTGATGTAATTTTGGCTTATTTTCTGTTCAAGGCAATTTTCTTGTGCACCTCTGGACTATTGCAGCAGGACTGCTACATTTTGAATCACTCTATTGTCCTGTTTGGTTTCCTTGCACATGTGCATCTGCGGTGTGTGTGCTGGATCTCAAATGTGTCAAAATGGTTATCCTTCAACTTGATTTTCATTTTCAGTAAGTGGACAAAGTCACAGGGAGGCAAATCTGGTAAGTGGTCCAGATGGTGAGCAGATTGTGTTGGTGTGGCCAAAAGATGTTATTAATGTGTTCTGTGTCGACATGCTCCACAGTTCAGGTCGTTGCTGCTGAGTGTTCGCTCTCAGATGCCTCTGGATGCTACAGCAGAACTTTGCATTGACCGTTTCATCCAAGGAGGCAAATTCATGTGTCGGATCCCTTGATTTAAAAATCGAGAAAAATCCCTGCATTTGGGATTGGAAATAGTTGATCTTTTGTGACTGATACTTGCTCTCTTTACCAGCGGCGATCCTTAGCATTTGCTATATACCTGTTAATGTTTCTTCTTTACACAAGTTTGCCGTTAATGGTGAAATGATAGCATGACACAGAAGTGCTCAGAATACACCTTCCAGTGAGCTGTGGAAAATGTATCTGATACCAAACTGAGCCAAAAACCCTAAAACAAACTCAAACACACAACCAACGACAATACAAAGTTTGACATAAAGATTTTTATAAAAGCAAAAAGATTATCTATTACCATCTTGGCCTTTAAGGAAATACAAATTTAAAAAATGACCATAGTACACTGATAACTGTTTTCAAGCATGAAGGCCTCTGAAGGGTTGCAGGCACTCGAGGCAGGTTTAAAAAAGTAGTAAAGAAGTCTTTATTTTGCAGGGCTGAAGACATTAAAAAATACACTAACACGTATCGGCTTGCACTTTCTTCAGGGTGTAGCGATACAAAGACAGACCAAATAGAGCAATTATAGCTTCACTCACCACAGATGTACAACGCTAATTAAATGCATCATTTTCTTTAGCTTCTAGGGCCAATGGTAAGCACATTTCTCTAGCCTTTAAGGATATCACCTAGGAAGTACATAGCCCTCTGATAAGGCTGTTTATAAACACTTTTCTAACCAAAGAGAGTGTAAGCATAAGAAGTTAAACTCTATAAATAATAAAACAAATCAGAACAAATACACTGAAGCCACTGAAAGCTTAGAACAATAGTTAATCTTTGCAGAAAATATTTAAAAATGACTCTAAGATCATGAGGATGAATCCTTCAGAAAGCTACAAAAGATCCATGGAAAGCATGCAGAAGTGCCAGTCCTCACTCACCTCATCCATGCCAATTTATTTATAAGCATTGTCTCAAGAAAAGTCATATAATACACATAACTCGTTATTTCCTAAAAGTAATGCAGTACGTTACTTAATTACTCATCAGAGAAGGTAATAATACACTAATTACATTACTTTCGCATTACGCCATAAAATGTTCTCAAACACATTGTCACATAATTACCCGTTAACAATATAAACCAATGGGCAACAGCTCCGCACTGACACAACACAAATCTCTATCCTAATGAGGACACACATACGCTCTTGCTTTTAGTTTTTACATATGAACACAAAGTCAACACAACAGATCAAAGAAGATAACCAGCCCAAAGAGACTTCAAAGCCATTTCCACAGTTATTCTACTTTAGAAACATGAACAGGTAGAAACTGCAACTCTGCCCGCTCACTCGGCTCTAAAATCACTCTGGTCTCTTGGCTGGCTTTGTGTCAGCATGCTGTCTGTGCAGATGCTTGCAAA
>VURO01048909.1:76624-90392 GCA_015108175.1 Pelvicachromis taeniatus
TTAAATGTTTTTTTTTTTCCCCCCCCCCCCCCATTTCTCTCATTGCATATGGAAATCTATTCATGGCTGTACATAACAACGGTGCCAATAGCTCTCTTGTTGTAGTACACATGGCTTGTAAACCTATCCTTTTAACAAGTTGTTGCTGTGAGTCAGTGGCTCCACAGAATAGTAATTCACACATTTGCCTAATATGCAGCAGATCCCTGGTTTGAGACCAGGAAGAGCTACAACTCTCTTTAGGGTTGTGTCACGATGGGCATCTGGTGACAAATATGTCTACCTGCTGTAGTGACCCCTTGTAAACAAGGGAGCAGCCAAAAGTAGCACTTCTGCTGGGAGTCAAGTATAAATGGATCCATGATAGTTAGGCTTCAAACTATTGAAATAATATGAGTGTTTTTTTAACTTTTCATGCTGACTGTTTCTTCTCAAACACCTTTTTAGTATTTATTACAGCTTCTGGTTTAATCCTTTCACTTAAATGTTCAAGGACCTTTGATGTGGTCGATTTAATTTACTTTCCTTCCCCATTAGCCCTGTACATATAAAGGCATGTCAGGGGGCTCTTGTTACCTAAGGTATCCTGACCTTCACCAAGAAATGTGCTGTTTTCCTGTAGCCTGCCTTTTTGCCATTGTGTCCATTGTATATTAACCTTGTTGTGTAACCAACATTGGCGAATACAGTGTCTCCATTAACCACAACAGACAATTTCAGATGAAAGACTGATGGCGGACGTTGAGCTTTGCACTGTACTTCCTCTTTTGTGTATGAATTGTGGAGGGTTGAAAGGTCTGGCAGATTTCCCATCTCTCTTGTCTTTGGGCATCAGCATTACAATTGCGTTTGTACTCGCACACGTGCAACTCGCCACTGTTTGAATATGTGTGCGAGGTTCATCTCGCGTGTGGTTGATGTATGCCATGTTCACATGCATGCGCATATGTGTTTGTGTGTGTGCATTCATCCATGTGTGCATGTCCACTAGGGAGCACTGGGGTGCTTTCAGACAACACAAACCCTCCTCCTCCTCTGTCTGATCCTGATAGGACAGTGAGCTGGAGCCAGCAGCTAGCGGCCCCATCCGCAATGCAACATGGGAGGGGGAAAAAAAAAAAAAGATCAGCACCTCAGATTTTTTTGCTTGGTGCCAGCTGGATGACATCAGGTTGACCTTGCCATGCTTGCACTGAGTCCACGAAATCAAACCACATCCCTGGCCTCAAAACCCTTAACTCCATCACACATTTCCTCTCTACTTGCACACACTTTTTCACCCGCATAGTACAACTGCAGCCTGACCTTGGCAGTTGTTTTTTTTGTGCTGTTAAGTACAAAAAGACAACATAAAGTTGTGCGAAACAAAGTAGTGCTGCTGGCAGTTTGGCCAAGTGAGGGGAATGCTTCACACTCTGGGTGGTACTGCTGTCAATTGCAGTGCAGGAGTTTGCTTATCGCAAATGTGAAGGTTTTGCTGACCTGCAAATACATTGGAGATAAGACCCCTCTCTTACTTGGAAATAATTAACCATGATGCAAGCAGTTACTGTGAGTCGGCACTGGTGAAGCTGTGCAAGTCTGCATGGAGGCTCATCATCAAGGTGCCACAGTAAATTGTGAGCTAAAATAGCATCGGTTTGTCAGTCCAATTATGTCTAAAATGCCCCTTCTGTTGTTTGCCTTTTGGTGTGCATCTCTAAATTAGACACAAAGTAACTTTGATTAGCCAAGTGCAGAGTTACATGATGAGATTTTTTCTTTTCTTTAAGCTATACAGACATCTGCATAGTCAACTTGATGTCATACTGTATAGGCAAATATCAAGAAATCGGAGTCAAGCGTTTGACGTTAGCCGTTCGGTCTCCTTCCACGATCCTTTGACGAAGACAGAATGTTAATGTCAAATACGACATGAAGTAATGTTAGATGCTATATGTGTGGGTGTCAGGGTTTGTGAGCTGGCCAATGAGTAATCCCACTGTAGTGAGAGAAGCACTTTGAGAAACATACGATTCCATCTTTCATTCTCCCCTGCTGTTCTAAAGAAAAGCCTGACTCAACTGTCATGTACTCTAGATTCATGCTTTAGGTTTCCACAGGGCAAAGCCACTGACTGACAAGTATGAGAGGGGCCTTATCTGTCACCTTACAGGCATTTCATTATAAAAATGCTTGGCTACTGCACTATCACAGGAATGATGGTGAATGCAGCTGCCTTGAGCCTGCCTGGGTAAAAACGACAAGCTTTAGGACACATTATGTAAGAGATACAAAAGTGAACTTGGACACAGTCATTTTTGTCTCTCCTTTATCTTTCAGACTTGTGGATCTTGTAGCCATAATGTGACATGGATCAAGCGCCAACATATCAAAGAAGAATAAAATGGGACACCAGAGATTTGGCTTTGTACAAAGGCGTTGGTATAGTTCTCACAACTCTTCTTTTTTTTCTGAGCAGAAATACCGTAGGGTGCCGTGAAATGACACAAGCGACTGGGTCTAGCTTTTCACAGCAATGACAAGTCACGTAATGGACTAGCTCCGTTGACTCAGCCTTGGATCTGATGGCGTGGCTCTGTGTAGTGTGACGGCTTCGACATGGTCCCAGAGCAGCGTTCATGTGGTCCGGGCACTGGCCCATTTAGAAAAGGCCGGTGTGGAGGGCAGACCAGCAGGAGCTAATGACCTAGAGAGAAAGGCAGAGTGTTTTTCCTCGGCGAGTAGAGGTTGGCAGCTTCTTGATTTGGCGTATCTTGAAACGCAGTCTAACTCATTTTCCTTTTGCCCCAGACACTGTACTCACTGATGAGCAGCCATCCTCATTTAGCTATGCAATATTTACTGCAGAGTGCTCATTAATGGCTCTGCAGGAACAAACATATTTGCAACTAAAAAGAGTTGAAACGATGATGAAAAAAAAGTTCATATTTCTCTGCAGCGCCACAAAATGTCTGTGCTCTGATTTATCAGCGAGGGCATGATTTTCATTACACAGACGGTAGAAACATTTGGGGTGGAGGGTCTGGAGGTCCTGTCTTGAAACAAGTTTAATTGATCTAAATGGAAATCTGTGCAGTTTTGCATATTGCCTTATGACTCATGCAACCTTAAGCATGTTTTATATAGAATTTATAATTAAATCCATAGTATTAAAGCTGCTAACTATCACTGGGTTCAGGTTTCACATACTTTTTCTGTTGTGACATGTCAAAATATAATCAAAATATCAAAATCTAATATGTGGAACTGGCATATTCAGGGAAATAGATTTCATCCATAAAGTGAACAGGTACAGTGCACACACAGCTGCTGTCTGCAGTCTAATTTGTGTTCTGGTTAGAGTTGTAGTGTATATTTAACTCCTTGAGTTTTTGTTTATATAGCCTTCCTTGTGGTAGCGGCAATGATACAAGGCTATTAACTTGCTTGTTAAACAGTCTCAAGTGGCTGATCCAGGAACTGCAGCTCTTGGCACGCTACCCCCCAGAAGTTGCCACTTGTAAACAACTAATTTAGTGCTGATTATTGTAATGTTTGTCATAGCAAATCATCAAATACCCAAGTTTGTTGCTGTCCATCTGTGACAGATTCCCCCTCATTTCCTTCTCCCTTTGCCACTGTAAATGTATCATTTCATTCATCTTTCACGACGGCTGTCTGCGCCCTCATGACAAAGCTGAAGTACATTTTTCATAGACAGTACAATACATTAAAGTCTACACAGCATGTAGCTATTATTGAATTAAAGAATGGAGTGACACTGGCCAATTTCTGTTCTTTGCTGGCATGCTCACACAAGATTAATCTCTTTCCTTCTTGGTCTGTTATAGCAGTACAAGCACTTTAAAAAAATAAATAAAATAAACAAAAAAATCCCAATGATTTATGTCGCATGTGCCATTGTATCTTGTAGCAAACAAGTCAAATCTGGATAGTTCCTTGGAATCATATTCAGCAAACATATTTAGGAATGGTGCCAAACATGATGATGAAAAATACTAGTACATTTGTTAAATTAATGGACACCTTGTTTGGGGTAGAAAAAGCCAACCTAATATCTTTTTAACTTTTGACATCACTGTAATGTGGTTTGTGCACAGAAATTTTCCTGGCTTCTCCACCAGGTTGAAATATATCCAGAGTGAAAGGCCTGTAATGACTTTGCAGTGACAGCAAAGATTGAAGATGCTGTAGTGAAAACAAATAAACTCATGCATGCCAAAGCTATGGGGAAAAAAAATATGTAGTTAATTTAAAAATGAAAAAGTGGGCGGTGCAGAATCAACCTTTTGATAAAGCACTTCGGAATAAGATAGCAAACCCCGCCTGTGTGTTTGGACCAACGAGTGTCAGCATTGACCAGTTGTGGCTGCGAGTCATTTGTCTTCAACCCAGTTACTGCTTTCGTATTGAACAGGACTCAATCAGGGCACCGATGAATGCCAGCTGGCTGTTGGAGCATTAAAAGAAAAACACAAACAAATGAAAAAGAGAGGCCAAATTAATGGATGCCAGCAGAAGGGAGGCAAAACCCAGCTCTTACTCTGATTAAACATCAGGGCCATCAGAGGGAAGGAAGCCATTAGAGATAGATTGTATTGGCTTTGTTGCAATCTGTGTTTCTTTCTCTAAAGAAAGGCATGTCAGTGCGGAGAGGTTTTGGTCTCTTGACCCACACAGAGGATATGTTTGGTCAAGCTGAGTGAAAGGAGAATAGCTTTCAAATATGTATTGAGTTTCCATTCAGTCTGTACAAAAGAAGAATTGTGTGTGAAGCTGAATACAAACAGCTAAAGGCAAAACACCATGGCGCAGCACAGACACTCTGTTATTGGTCAGGGTGTTTTTGATGACACACATTTTTGTAAATAATTTCCTATACATGTTCATGGTGGTTTCATCAGTGAAATTGTTGTGCAATAGATGTCATTGACATTCAGATAAAAGATTTATTAATCAGTAAAGAATGGCATAGTCGTATAGACACTATATATGCATTATTGGTCCGTGGGCGAAGAGTATGTTCATATGGTGCAGGGTGGGACTTTCTGATATATGTAACCCCCTCACCAAGTAAATACAATAAGCACTAAAAAACGTTAAAGTTTGTTCTCACGGTCTTGTGCAACACTTCCACTTTTCTATCCTAACTTAAAACTGTTATTTCAACTGCTGTTCTGTCTGGTTATCACCTTTTGGATTCCAGCAAGGTTAAATCCAAAGATGTGCACATTTCTTTTTTAGCAACACATTTCTTGTGAGACTCATGTACTGCCACTTCATGTCATATTCTCCCCTGTGTGAGATTGGAAAATGTCTCTGACAGAAAGCTCCTCTGATTAACTCCTTGTATCAAAGCGAAGGCATTTCTCAGTCTGTATTGTAGCTCAGTTTCCCTTTCTTTGTGGTTGTTTCTATTGTTTCCCCATCACATCTAACTTGAAGGTAATTTCGGCAAAAAAAAAAGACAATAAAGTAGTTAACTTGCATCTGAGCCGTAATGACAGCCTTCCTTGCTTTCTTGGATAGCCGCTGGATACAAGCCACACTTTTATCCAGTGGCTGTTTTGTAGTCTGAACCTTTGAAAACTGGAGCTGTGTGCAGTCCCACATAAATCTGGGCATGCAGTCATCCTGAAGGTGAAGATGACTAGGGTGGATGGTGGCTTGGCAAAACACAATTTGCAGAAGGGGCGGATAACATTTACCCGTATGTGCTAAGGATAAGGCAGCAAAAGTATTTTGCTTAGGGTTAAGAAAATATCATAAAATGTTTTAAGAGTAATCCATAAATATTAAAAAATATTAAAGGTGACTACATTCTTTATGTTTTTCTGAATGTTTAATAATTCTGTAGTCTCCATAAGTAAGCATGGTATTGAAAAATATGTTATGGGTATAACATATATTACATATATTCATTATTATATATTGGACAAAAAAGTTAATCAGGTCGCAATAAAGTCTCCTTTTTGTCCTGGAGACAATGTTGGTTAATGACTTGAGATTATCACCGTTTTAACATATTTGCAAACATTTCCAACTGTGACACACAAACAATCATTTATTCAGCATTTAATGTGATGCACTTAGAAAGTTGTGTCACTTTGAGAGATTTCGCTCTTCATTGTAAAGTGCATGCCATGTCTGTTTGGTTTCAAAGCTCACCGCCCTAGGTACCTACCATCTGGTTCATCTCTTTGGATGCCAGCGATTTTTAAGCCAAAGGCGGGATGCTGAGGTCCCTGCCACCAACCAAAGTGTAATGATCGATTTTCACCATGCATCCTGCAGTCTTGGCAAGCTAGAAGAAAAAAAAAAAAAAGACAGACTGGGCTTTTGAGAGCAGTGTAATCTCCCCACGACACAGTGTTTGACACATGTGCAGCTGGGGAGAGATTGTGGAGATTTGCACATTGATCCGCACCCTGGCTCTCTCCCTACAGGCTCTGTCATTTGAATAAAAAAGGAGGGAATATTTTTGCAGTGGCATGAGACCATCAAAAGAGTCAGTATGTCTCCGTGAAGAATGGACCGGGGGTCGTGATCCACAAGGGACATCTGTAGGAGAATGAAGAGGCAGTTTGAATTACTAATGAGGAAGAAGGCAAATGGGAGATGATTGGAAGGAAGGAAATGGGATGTAATCAAGTGCTAACTAGAGGAAAGAGGTATAATTTTTTACTTTGAACGACATAGTCTCATTCAGCAGGACATGAAAGATAACTCTAGACAAAAGACATAAAGCGTGCAGTATTTCGGTGCTGTGTAATTTGGACGAGTTATTTTAAGCAGTCTGTACACTTTGCATGTGTCCTTTTAAAACTTGACCCCCGTTGAAAACAATTAACCACTAACCTTGATTTTAGATCAGCAATGTGAATATTCCTGGCCCTTACCAGTAATTTCATCAGCTTAATTATCACATTGGACTGATCAGTGTTCAAATAAGTCAGATGAGACTCGGGTTAATTAACATACAATCCCTCTTCAGTTGATGTGGTACCTCTATTACATAGATGTAGTGGATAAAGAAACAGAATCCAGGTAATATTAGAAAATGCTTTTTTTCTCTCCACTCATAAATTTCCTGGGCACTAAGACAAGCCTCTTATCGCTAAAAGGTCATAAACCCGCTTGAGGGGGCTGTTAAGCGTGTCCTCTGGCGCTCTCTCTCTCTCACTCCAGCTTCACTGCCATGCCAGCACATTTAGTGCAGGATAGGAGTCAAATCATTGGCACTCACATGTTCCATCAGCAATATGGGAACAGAGCCACGACAGAAGAAACAGGTTTGGGTTGGAATCCTGCTAATGATGATGAACACTCGAATCCTGAGAACCCAAACTCTTTAACAATGCCCGAACGGTCAAAGTACGCCCAAGCAAAAGTGATGAGAAATCGATGTATAGGAAGATTCAAACACTTCACAGCCTCGTTTAAATGAGTTACAGCCTCACGTCTTGTGTCTTACTCTACCCTTTTTGAACACTGAGCAGTAAAAGTGCAAATCTAGTCCTTTTTCTTCTTCTTTTTTTTTGACCCAGCGGGAACACAGTGATTAATTACATCTTCATGCATTGTCTTCCATCTGGCAGGGTTACTTATCTCCCCAGGATGAATGACTATTCAAACTGCTACCATTTCTGTAGTAGGGTCTTTTGCCACTAAAAGTGTAATAATCTGAGCCATTTTCTGCAATAACTGAAATGATTTTCTTATTAACGCATACATTAGCAGTACATTTCGCCATCTGCATAGACAGCAAAGCTATTAGACCTCAGGTTATTCGTAAAATCGAGTTAAGACAAACAGTTTATGAAGTGTTTGATTTGAGCTTTGAACTTGAAAAATGAATTCAAGACTTTTTCACTTTGCTGGGAAGAAATAGTTAAGTTATGTTTATTAAGCTGGACCAACTGAGGCTGAAAAATCAAAACAGTGCAGTTCCTCTTATGGCCACTTGAGGGTAGCTGTAAAAGCAAGTCAGTCGCTACAGTCTCTCATGTTAAAATGCCCAATTTTAGGACAAGCATTTGTTATCTGATACATAATACTGTGAGTAGAGTCACTGGTTTATTTTTTTGTTGTGGTTTTGCTTTTTTGTTTGTTACCTAGCACTAATTACCAGCTTTTTGTGTCTGTGCTATGCACTCATACAGTGCAGTTTGCTATACAAGCTTCAGCTGGAAATTTAAACGTCCACAATCTCACCAAAGTCTGTAAAACACTGAACGACATCGCCGGGACTCCAGTCACTTTTTTTTATATATATAGTCAGCAGGTTAGATCTAATGCATCATAACTGAGAGATGGTTCAGGGTCACCTGATCCAGTCCTAACTGTAACCCTTATCACAAAACAATCATTCATAAAGTTAGCAAAATAAATCAAATCATCATTTACACAGCAATCACTATCGTTAGTTTATCAGCATTATTTAACAAAGTTTCTGGTCATTACAGACCAGGACTGCAGCAGCAAAGCTACTGACTATTTTCTATCCATCCATTGATTTTCTTCTGCTTATTCATGGCCGGGTCGTGAGGGCAGCAGCCTAAACAAGGACACCCAGACCTCCCTCTCCCCACCCACCTCCTTATCCGGGGGAACACCGAGGCATTCCCAGGCCATCAGAGAGATGTAATCTATCCAGTGTGTCCTTGGTCTGCCCCGGGGCCTCCTCCCGATGGGACAAGCCTGAAACACCTCACCCAGGAGGAATGCTTGTCAGATGCCCAAACCACCTCAGCTGGCTCCTTGCGATGAGAAGAAGTAGCTGCTCTATTTTGATCCCCTATCAGATGATTGAAATGCTTACCCTTGAGTGTACTGAACAATGAAAAAACTTGTACACTACTATGCAAAAGTCTTGGGTCACCTATAATTTCTTAATATTGTGCAGAAAAGCAACAATACCACCTGGACTCTCTTTGGTAATCATTTTTGTAATTTCTTTCAGTCTTCAGGAATAGTTCTCCAGATTTCTTGAAGGACATTTTAAAGTTCTCCTCTGGTTGCTTGCAGCTTTTTGTTCCAGTTTTTTAATACTCATTCTTCAAAAATGTTGAGATCTGGGCTCCATGTCTGATAATGTTTCACTGTGCGTTCTTCTATCCAGGTATGCTTTTGTTATATTGACACTGTGTTTATGATAATTGCTTTGCTGAAAAGTGAAGTTGTTGGCAGACACTTTTCAGACGTTATTGCATGGTGCATCAAAATCTGACTACACCTCTCAGTGTTCATAATTCAGTATATTTTGACAAGAGCCTCAATGCCACAGACTAAAAGGCAGGTCTACTATGTTTTACCATATCATATTGATAATGATTTGAACCAGAACTTTGAGAACGTTTCATTACTTCAGACCTGCTTTCAGTGCTTTTCAGGCCAGCTCTTATGTAATTCAGTATACCTGAGCCTTTTCTTCCTTTTTCTCTTCTATAGCAACAGTGTCTTGACAGCCACTCTGCCACTGAAACCATTTCTGATAAGGCTTCAGCGAAAAGTCTCATCAGAAATGAAGGGCCAGATGCAACTCTCAGGTCCTGTGTCGAGTCTTTGCTGGATATTTTTTCTCTTTCCTAGAGACGTAACTTTCAGACACCGTTCATTTGCTGGAAATAGTTTGTTTTTTTTCTTTTGTCCTCCACTTGTTTTCAGCTAATAGGTCTTTGGAAATCACCTCACTGGTACAGAAATACTATTCTATGCCTGTGTTATTTTTGGTATTCAAAATGAAAACAAATTGTACTTTTCTCACAGGCTGTCCAAAGATAAAACTTAATATTGTTTCTGTGCAAAGTTGTCTGTTCTGTATAGAAACAACACTGGTTCAATTCTTGAACTGTTTGTTGTTTTTCTGCTCCAAAAATAGGTCATTGTTCGCTGGCTTCACAAACAAAAACAAACACAAATATTCCTCTGGAAATGATAAAGTAAAAGGACTGGAGTGAAAATGGGTGAAAAAGTAGCAAATGTCCAAAAACAAAACCCTTTAAAAGACCTTCAGAAAGCCCGGAGAACTATTACTCAAGACCAATATAAAAACATTACAAAGTGTGCTTCCTTGGAAGCAAAATGTAACAAAATGAGTGTCAACAAAAGACTTGCATAGTGGCGTACTGACAGAGGACAGCAATATTTCTTAGAAAACAGTCCCTCTTTAAGGATGAAAGACTGGAGTAAAGAAGCTGTAAATGCTGTGCCTGATACTCTGTTTCACCTCAAATTGTCTCTCATGTGACAAACTGTCACTTCATTTAACCGCACGTCAGATGAAAACTCGTCCAAACTGACCCCGTGTGCGCTGTCGCTCGATACGACACACGCTGTGTTTGGCATGCTTCAGTTTGATGCTGCTTCAAAGTACACACTATATACCAATGTAAACACTCACATGCCCTCTTCTCAGCTGCAGTGGCAGTCTTGTTTAATGAGAATTGAGAGAAGATGGTCTCTAAACGAGCAGTGAGCCGTAGACAGATAGTTAAATAAACAGGTGCTGAAGAAGAGGGAGATAAAAGAAAAAGCTTGAGATTGGAGGATGAAGAGAGAGGGAGAAGAGAGAGTAGAAGGAGATATTTGATCCTTAGTTGAATGAACACTGTTGAGTTATTCATGTGGCCTCAAAGTGAAACTTCAAAAAAACTGTGAGGAAAATATACATCGCTCATCTTCCTTTTCTTTTGTTTTTGCTGAGAGAAACGCAGAATGTAAATCTCAGACCACGCCGGTGAGCTGCCTGTTTACAGAGCGCACATTTTCTGGTTCATTAACTGTTTGACTTCTGCTTTTTCTGTTTTTGTAAGAAAACACGTACCTTACTGTCTTTTTTTCTTTTTTTTTTTGAAAGGAAAATGTTAATACAAATATTAACAGGCGTGATTAATCCAGCAGACCACTATCAAAAAAAGATTTCACCAGTTTCCTTGATAAGAGTGGCGAGTGCTTTAAGCTGTTACTATTGCTTTGATTAAATTATGAAAGGTCTCAATGCTGCATGAACCCTCATGCTTGAAGGGCAAAAAGAAAAAACAGAAATCACATTGAAACAACATTTTTTTAAAAATCTCAAATGAAGCTCTATTACTTGAAAATCTACTTTATTGACTCCTCCCTTTGAAAACACCCAGAGAAACAAACCAGAACCAACTAAGTTTTATGTTGGATCTCAATACAGCCACATTCATTCTGCAGAGAGAGAGTCCTCCTTCTGTAATGTGGGCCAGTAGTAGAAAAACCTGACAGGGTCTCTGATTAATATAAACAAATTTGCTTTGTTTTAGCAGGAAAAAAAAGTATCCAAACCTTCCTCCAGAATACCTATTATAGAATATATAAGTTTTATATTGTGCTAGTTAGTCTTTTTTATGTGCTCTTAGGTAGAAATTATTACCTTGGTCAGAACATTTAGCTTGCTTTTTCAGCTAATTGCAATATTTATGATAAGCTCTAAATGCTTCAAGTAGAAGATTAGACGAAATCAAGTTAAAGTGTTGCCCGTCATCGATCATTTGAAGTCATCAGCATACTAAAAACAAAAGGTTCACTCTTTATAGTTTAAATAACCCCCAGAAATCTAAACAGATTTTTTTTTATATCCTGCATATCTTACAGTGGCAGCACGGTGGTTAGCACTGTTGCCTCACAGCAAGAAGGTCCTGAGTTCAATTCCACCATCTGGCCGAGGTCTTTCTGTGTGGAGTTTGCATGTTCTCCCCGTGTTTGCGTGGGTTTTCTCCGAGTACTCCGGCTTCCTCCCACAGTCCAAAGACATGCACTTAGTGGGGTTAGGTTAATTGGAAAATCTAAAAAAAATTGCCCATAGGTGTGAATGCGGGAGTCACTGTGAGTGCGAATGATTGTCTGTCTATGTGTGTTAGCCCTGCGACAGACTGGCGATCTGTCCAGGGGGTACCCCGGACAGCTGGGATAGGCTCCAGCGCCCCCCGCAACCCTGAAAAGGATAAGCGGATGTGGATGGATGGATGGATCTTATACGTTTACAAATGATTTAATTGCATACACTGGCTTTGACAAAATTAGAATTTTAAGTTTGATTAGGCTCAAACTACCCCTCTGTCTTTTGATTGTTTGTTCAAAAAATGTCACAGAGAGGCAGTGAGACGCTGACCGTGGCAGCAAATGATCATTTAGTGCTTTAGCGTGAAATTAACAATTGGATGGTCCTTTGTGCTTTTATAATCCACTACTGTCAAGTATGGAAGCTTTTTTTTTTGTCAGTGTTTTTTCAGCCACAGAAGAGATAGATAAAAGCATACTTTGCTGTAGGTTATAGACTGTGTGACCTATGAGTTCATGTAAGTAATTTCATCAGAGGCTAGAATAATTTTAGGCAATTTGTCTTCCTCTGCAGTACATTAAACACAATAAAAGCCACACTTGTCATTTCACTACTGTAACTGCGACAGCTGAGAAGATGGCGAGGAAAAAATGCGAGATGTTCATGGGAAAATTCCCGGGTTTACATTTTCTCCTGGATCCAAGGTCTCATGAGTTTAAATGTCCTTCAAAGTTAATCAAATAGATCATGAATAAATGCTAAAAAAAATAAAAATAAAGGTAGTGTCACAGCAGGTATAACAGATGCCTTGAAATCATTAGGAAATCAAAGGGCTCAGTCTTCCTATATACCCCATAGTTTTGAAGTGAGTTATACTCAAAGGAAAACCCCGAACTTTAGAAACAAACATGCTGGAGACGTAGCGTCTGGGGAGGCATGGCAGGAAAGTGTCCAGGCTTTGATATAGCTCGTTGCTTGCCTCAATGTGTCTGTGAATATTGAATCAATGAGGCACCATTGCACAGAAAAACCAATATGTAATTTCCCCCCAGACACTCCCTGGGCCTTTGCCTGTTTGCACCCAGGAGAGCGCAGCATTCATGTAATAGTCATTCAAGTGAAAACCACGAGTGTGGCAGCCGTGCTGCTTTCTCAGACAGACGCTATGCACGCTGAAGCTTTAAAGTATCTGTTTCTCTGCACTAGTGGCTCTTGGTACATGTAACTGTGAGAATATCGCAATGCTTTACTAAAACTGTAGTGTATAACAAAGTGAGGGAGTGGGTAAAAATTCAAACAACATATTTGTTCTGTAGTATTCAAGGAATACAAACAGAGCTCAGAATGTGGGTCACATAAGATTGAATGCCACTTTGCCACATGTGTCAGGCTGAAAAACCGATGAGTTCTCATACGAGCGACAAAGAACCAGAGTTTGAACAACGCAAGATCAGCTGTGTCCACACTGCAGGTGCAACAGTCTAAAATAAAACTGCTGATTTATATAATCTGACACGTGGAACTGTCTGGATAATCACAAAAAATAGTCTGACAAACAGACACGCTTCACTAACAAAGTCTCGCTGCAGTCACAATATAAAATATCATGAAGTATGTAGGGCACATGGGAGTGTGACAAATGCTGATAACTGGCAAGAATTTTAATATAACTCATCCTTGTTGCAGTGGTATGCAATTTACTTGAAACTTTTTTTTTTACAAAGTGTTTATCATGCCATATATTTATTGCTGTTGCCGGGAAAAAGTCACTATTAAATGAAATAGCTGAGTTATAGCTGGAGAAATATCCTTCAGACAAATATATGGTTGAATTGAAAAAGAAATTAAGGTTTTACCTTAATTATAATAAATATGTTGAGTATAGTTTTTTTTTATTGTTTGTTGTTTTTTTTTTTTGTTTGTTGGGGGGGGGGGGGGGGTTTTTGGTTGTTGTTT
>VURO01048909.1:100032-115975 GCA_015108175.1 Pelvicachromis taeniatus
CCTGGGTGGTTTTTTTTTTTCCCCCCCCCCCCCCCCCCTCAGTTGTTCATGTTCTATAAAATGCATGAATTCTACCTCCCACAGAAAAACTGCCAGACTCGGCCATATATCATTTAAAACAACTCGCCATTTAGCATTAGGGCTGCCACAAATTCTAATTTTTTCACATTAGTCATTCAACATAGTGTAAAGTCTGTCCACAAGAGCAATTATCTGTGCAGGAAAAACAGAGTTTGGTGTGTGCTATGTATCATTATTACTTAATAAGTACCAATGTTTTTCACAATGAGCAATAACACTGAGTTCATGGCAGTTCATTAATTTTATTTTCAGCTTGCGCAGTCAAGCTAATCTCGTTTGATGTCTGAACAGTCAACAAGCTTAATAAATCATCTCGACTTATCAATATCGTCTGGACTAAACAATACGTTATTGGCTGATAAATAAAGTACCAACCACATGAATGTCATGACCAAGGGTTGAAATGTTGGGGCTGACTTGTGCATAAGATTTGTTGGGGAGCTTTAAGGATTTGGAACACCTTAGACAACAGATACATATTTTCTTCATGTCAACCTGCAGAGATTGAAGTCTCACTGTTTAGATGCTTATGAGAAAATACGTCTGATTTTCGCTTAATTTATGACTTCACCAAAGTACTGCACAGCTTTGGGTATTTCACAGAAAAGGATACATTACATTCTAAGTAATTTTAAAGAAAGAAATTTTCATTTCAAGAAAATACAAGCAGGTTTTTCATACGGCACCAAATAAATCGTTGTGTCCAATTTCATCAGGCAGCCAACAGAAACCGCCAACAACCACTCGCCAGCCGATGAATGAATTTACACTTTTCCCTAGTGACTGGTGATTGCCAGAGGGTTGCTGTCTATGCCTGTACAACTGAGGCCCAGGGAGAAAAATGCACAGCATTATATGCATCCTATGTGATGTGTCATTCCAAAATGTTTTAGCTGTGTGTTTTAAACAGCTCCGTACTTGTAATTAGACGTAAGGATACACGTATGACTCCGCTTGGATAATTAGCATTCCTCACATTAATCTTCATCACAAGTAAGGAAAAAAGAAGAAAATAAAGAAAAACAACAACAAAAGAATAAAACACAAAATGAAAGCAAAGAAATAATTAAACTATAAAAAATATCATTTATATTTTTTTAGTATTCATATGTGATAAGAAGGATTTCTTGTTAATTCTATTGTTTTCAGTTTTGGTTTTGCACATAAAAAAAAACCTAATTATTCTATTGGAGTCTTACTACAATTTGGTCAGTGCAATTTTCTTACAGTCCTTTTGAAAGTTCTCTTTGAACAGTGTTTGTCAAAGAAAAAGCAGACTTGGCTGCATCATTATAAGATCACATTGGTATGCCCTGCAAAGTTTGAAGCTATTGTTTTTGTAAGTAGGAAAGGGAGAACATTTTCACATTACTAATTATTATATTAGAGGGCAGTTAAATAGTGAAACATCAATCCATCATACACACACACCAATATGCATACCAAGTTACGCATAACACAGCCCGTAAACCTAAAAGTACAGAGAAGTAACCATGTAAGATGTAGAAATATTGTTTATTTTTATTTTTAACCACATTTTTAATCACATTGTATCTTAATTTTGGAAAAAAAATACATGCAAATTCCACTTTAATTCACGGGAAGTACACATTTAGTTGCAGGGCATATTTAAAAAGTGCTACAGGCTGAAGCTACATGGCTGTTTGACGGATTGATGGATCAGTCATGAAGCTAACTAGATTGCCGAAGTCCTAACTAAAAGTGCTATCCTTAAGCCTCGTGTTAGTATGTGCAGAAAGTTATATCCAATTTCGGAGAACACACCGACTCAACTATTTCATGAAAATAAAATTCACTGGAAGCCTGTTAGCATTGCCACTGTGGTATGCAGCACACTCTGACAATAGTTTATATATTGTCTTGAGTCTTGCTTGTAGATAGATTGTGCAAATCTGAAGAGGGAATAAGGGAGATACAGGATGCGCAATGTGACCACAGCAGGTGACAGACAGGAAATGATTTATGTTGCTTGCAGCCGGTGGTGAAGAAGAATCATGACAATCTGTTCTGTCAGCAATAACTGTAGCAAGACTGCATGAAAATGGAAATATTAATGGTAGCTCCTGTAATGTATGTAAATAACTTAATGAAATTATACTGATAATCATGATCAGTGTAGAAATGTGGTTGTTGGGCTGCCTCTCTGGGGAGGCTAACATCCACTCCATCCGATGTACACACACATGCTTGCTACTTTTTTTTTTTAACTGTAAGCTGGGCCCATGCATCACTGGCTTGCACAGCTGTCCTCTGCCGCACAAGTAAATTGATGCTAATGCAATTAGCTCAGTTGCCTTCATCTCAACTCTACTCTGAATTTACCGGGAGTGAGAATAGGTCTGTGTGTGCGTGTGTGTAGGTGTGTGTGTGTGTGTGTGTGTGGGAAGAAAAAAAATATCTAAACGAAAAAAAGACCGACATCCAGATCTAATTAGGGGAAAGGCATTAGTGGGAAATGTGTTCGAAACACAGTCAAACTGCCCATATTTCAGCAGTAACGCATACATTTTCACAGACATGAATTTGGAACAGTGAGACCTGTCCTTGCACCAATAATCAAAGCACTCTGGAGACCAAGAGCTGTGCAAATACCACCAGGTGAATATATGGTGACACTGAGTCACTAGTGCCACCTAACCAAATATATGGCGGATTAGCATGGTAGTGCCTGTACTTTAGGCTCATTAGCAGCTTTCATGTGCAGCAGCAATACACCATTTCAAGCCTGTAAACATAAATTATGTTAAGCACATATGGAAACTGTGTCTTATTATGGATGTGTTAGAGTACTTTAAAAGTCTATTCATAGTGGTGTCAATACAGAAAATGTGAACATGTCAGAGGACTGAGAGAGGCTGTCAAGTGCACACAATGACTGAAAGCAATAGCATTTTATCTGCTAAACAGAATAAGTGAAAGTGAGAAATGTGTCATTGAAAAGAAGTGTGTGTGAGAGAGAGAGAGAGAGAGAGAGAGAGAGAGAGAGAGAGAGAGAGAGAGAATAAGTTTGAAAATTGTGAATATTTACAGGCCAAAGGTTTGATCTAGAATTGTACCAAAAGCCAGGTTTTATAGGCAGAAATGTTCTCTGCCATTTCATGGACCACTCCAAACACAATGAAATTTTATGATAATGTAGGCAACCACTGTGGGATAAAAGCAGATGACGAATGTGTTTGCGGCTGTTGTTTGCTCTGCTGTACATCTGAGTCGATGCTGCAGTTTTTTCCCTATCCCTGCTGGTGCCACATCAGTCTAGTGATGCTTCATGATGTGACCTGAAGTTAGCTTAATTCAATTAAATGCCATATTATGGCCCTGTAATGCTAAACCACAAAAACCACTCATAAATTAAAAGGCCTAATTCGTCTCTGCTTTTCCACTCGCTAAATGTAATTTATTCAAAGCATTCTCGTCAGTGGTAGCAGCCAGAACCACGAAGCAGTAAAGAAGTAGCAGTTCAGCCATCCAAAATATTAGGCGTCCTGGCAGCTCACGGTACATGTATTTACACATAGTAATATTAACACAGCTTTCTTCCAAAAGCACATCAGCTTTGTTTGCAAGCTAGCACTGAAGGTGTACTCCTTATCACGCTGCCAGTTACTCTTATTTGCCTCCTGTTCAACTGAAAAAAAAAAAAGAAATACAAAAGTCATCCTTTTTACAGACACATGCATAGCCATGCAAAACTACCCTCTTCCCTTCTTATCTCAGCGAATTGCCAAAAAGCAGAAATCTATTTGAAACATGGTTTGGAGAAAAATAAATAACACCTGTCATCTCTGCAGACTCCCTCCTTCTCCTTCAGAAAGTGGGGCATCTGTTGAGGTGACGTCTTTATAGTGGAGCTGCGTGTCTGATTAAAACGAATGGCACTCTGTCAGGCGCTCCCTGTGTCCTGAGCTAGTTTTTAATTAGTTTACGATAAGAGACCTTTTCCTTCATTCCCTCTGGTTTTTTGTTTTTTTGTTTTTTAGCTAGATCGCATCAACAGCAACAAAAGTGAGGCAGGCGCATTTGGGAGGATGCCCGGCATTCTTCGAGAAGAGTTTTCAAGACACAAAGCGAAAAAGAAAAAAACAAACAGCTGTAGGCAGTGATTAATCCATTATGTTGCTGCTGTAAGCTGTGGACAGTCACCGGCAGGTTTCATCTCTTCATCTTCACCTGTTATCAAGAGATACGCTAATCCTAAAAACAGATGCACTGCTTCGTTTACTTTCCACTATTAATCCATGATAATGGGGCAAATATACACTATGATAAGCTTGTGACTCGTAATAAATTGGTATAGTTTAGCCTCAATGTTTGTATGTGTGTGTGGGGTTTTCTTTAATGTTGGAGCTATGGGATCTCCATGGCTTACTGTGTGCGTGTGCTGTGTACCCAACACCATGTCTGGTGTGCAACACCAACTGTGTATGCATGCATGCTTCTTTATGCATTAGTAACAGAGATCCACAAAAACATACCTGATAAGTAGTTGTGCTGCTCCCAAATGTCACTTGTCAGAAAATCCCATCAGGCACAATATCGATCTGTTTAATGTGAGCATTCATCACAGTGATTTGACAAAAATAAAGTGTCCACAATGCTCTCTCACCCTGCTTGAAGCACGAGAGGAATGCTGACAAAAAAGTAAAAGCACATCACACGTGAATCCTAGTTTTTGTTCATGACAAACTAGTTTTATGTACTCAACTTTAAAAAAAAAACTAAACACTCCCAAGAGAAGAGCTGAGCTCACTCTTCCAGCGTGGAAAGGCATGAAAAAATACCATTGATGTAAGAATGGCATGCTCAGTTTGAAGATGGTTCCAAATGTAGCTCTAGCATCCAGACGCCACTTAACCTACTCTCCACCAAATAGAACTGCAAAGAAGAAGAGAGTCCAAAAAGATGCAAGGCTAAAGTCAAGCGCAGCATTCAAACATTACTATACACAGGAAGTGAAAGATGTTCAGTCTCCTGGAAACAAAGATAATGATCTTCATTTTAACGATATAAAAGAAACAGTCGTGTTTACACACTGCTTCTATGCTTCTATGTGTAATATGTAATTCTTAAGCTGCACTTAAATGCGTAGAGGATCAACAGCTTAAAAGCCTACATAATTATAGTATAACATCTCAGACATGTGTGGGCTCAGACAGTAAATCCTACTGCCAAAGATGGTAGTATCTAATTAAACAGGAATAAGCAACGGCACTAAATCAAAACGGTGCCGTTAGTTGGTGGAAAAAGAGGCGATCCAGACTGATTGTAATGGTTCACAACAGGTGGGAGGGGGCGACTGAAGTGATGGACTGACAGGACACTGCTTTCTGGCAATGATGATAATGCAGCAAAGCAAATTCTGGCCGGACCCGCAAAGTATAGCCTATAAAAATCAACTCAGCAGGTGTAGCCTACCACTTTCACTGGTTCATCAGTGCTCCATTTGCACATTGTAATTGCTGCTGCTTGTAGAGGAGAATAAACCAGACTCTACATCAAAGTAACGCCTTATGAGGCGAGCTGAGCTGGACTTTGAATTGTGAATGAATGCCATGTTCTCGATATTTACATTATATTCCCATACAACTAAAAACTATTGGCATTTATATTACAGGGGGATTTTTTTTTTTTTCAGAATTGTATTGATGTAGGATGTTTTTTGTTGTTTTTCTGTTTTTCTTCATGCTTCTTTTCAGGCATGACTTATATATTAGATATGGAAGTAACTTAGGGTTATAAGTGGTGTCCCAATTCCTAGGACGCATCCCTCGTGGGCCACATTTGTAGGCCGATTGCATCACAGCGACGCGACGTAGGCTGTCCCAATTCGTAGACTCCTACAAATGCGGCCGACAAATGCGGCCTACATTTCCCCGAATTTGTAGGATGGGTCTGGTGTATCCTACGTGGCCCACCATATCCCAGAATTCATAGTATGGCCCAGCCAATTCCAGTTTCCACCACTGGCGGCAGCAACGGAGATGGTAAAACCAAGGAGGTGGAAGCAGGAAGGGAGGAACGCAAATCTGAAGGCTAGACCGTCCCATTTCTCAAGCCTCGCACTTCCGGCTTTCTCGGCCTTTGGAGGACCCGGCCGATGTACGCCGCCTCGGCTGGGTCCCACGAGGGATGCGTCCTGGGAACTGGGACACAGCTATAGTGTTACAGCCTGCTCACACTCGACAAAGCCATGGCCTGCTGTTCTTGCTTGGCTTGCATGGGAGTCTTGTCAGTTAATGCAGCTCACTTGTGTCTTGCAGGCTTTAAAAGCTGGCCTAGATAAACTGCTCATCCTCATTCTTCCACTCCACCTGACGTCAACCTATCTGTGACCTTTTTGCCTTTGTCGGGTTATGTTTAATAAATCAGTTTGTGTTTAAGTAAATGTCTTGTGTGGACTCCCTCCCTGTAGCCAACTTTCAGCCAGTTTGTGACAATAGAAAATAGTAGCGAACCCTCTGTCATAGCTAGTTATGTTAAAACCCAAACTATGATCTTTTTCCTGAAACTAACCAGTAACAGTGGCATTTGTGTGTGTATGTGTGCATGTAAGCAGTAAGTGAAAACCAAACTAAAAAAAAATAATAATAAATAATGAATAATAATAATGTAAACCCCTATTCTCCTGGATTATGCCTTCTTAAACTACAATTTATTAACCTGTTAAATTTCATAGTATTTTGTTTGTGGGAAAAACACCTCAAAATGTAACAGAGTACTTAGAGAATATAATTTTGTGTGATTTTGACACGCGCGTGTTCAGGTAATGAGGAAATGCATGTAAATTAGCATTTGGCAGGCACACACTGTTCTGCAGCTTGGTGCAGTCAGTCTCCTTTTGTCACAGGTAAGGCGATGCATTGGGAGGATTACCAGACCGACGCCCTGCAGGAGAGAGAGGGCGTTTGCAGCAGTCTGCCAATAGCTGTAAATAGTCTCACTCTTCCAGAAAGTCACACTTGTCTCCTGTTGCACAGACTAATGGCCCTAATAAATGAACGCCTCATGAAGCATTCATCCCCCGCTTTTACCTCCCCATTTTGAACCCCAGATCTAATGGCTCAAAAGCTTTGGCCATCAAATATTTTCATACACCAACTAAATAAGAAGATCCACTCAGTCCTCTTTATTTGTAATAGTCTTCCCTACAGTGAGAGTGACCTGGATATTTAGCCTCACCCATCGATATATAAAATCAAAGTGTGCTCAGAATTGTGCAGAGCTTTCAGTATCACCATGCACTTGTTAAAACATTGTTTTTCACTGCAGTTACAATGATTTTACACTCATTATACTGTTGGGTTTATTGTTTCAGGGCTCAATTTATTATTGCCAATTTCTCACCTCGTAATTCATAATATATTTGCCGTTATGAGGTAGTGGTGCCGTTTGTAAAAAGGGTTGACCAAATAATAGCAATAATATATTAAATATTTTTCCTCGGTGCAAAGAACTCAAGTTGACATTTAGATCAATACATTCAGGGGGGAAAAAAGCAATCGTCATACTTTGTTTACCTGATGACAGCTGCACAGGTTGAAATGCCCTCTCCTAGTGTGCCCCTTCTTTGTCTTTCATCACTGTCTCTCTCTCAGAAGGCTATAAAATGACAGAGGAGGAGTCTGATGCCCATTCTCCTTAATGTTATTTCCCCTGGTTTCCTCGTCCCTCTTTCACCATCTTCAAAAGCAGATGATTTCAGTCGATTTCAAAGTAAATGCACAGTGCCTTTTATTATCGTCTAGGGTGTGTAGTGATTGCAACGTTAAATGGCTGTTAAACCAGCCATTGTACCGGCACCGTCTGGAGATCAGCAGATAGACAGGTGCTGGCAGAATACCCGAATCATCAGTGGCCACTCACTTATCTGTTTCCTAATTAGGAAAGCAAATGCATTAAGTGTTTTCTATCAACTCTATCCAGGCTGGGGAATTAGCTTTCAGTATCGCACTCTGGAAAGTAGGAAAGCAATACGTATCAATAAACCCCACATGGCCTGGTTATCAATACAGATACTATGATATGGTTCGTGCTGGTCGCTCCGTCTTACTTACTGCTTGTGGCAGGTGAGTAAAGATTTCTAATAGGTGGCACCTCAAGCTGGTAGCTAGTGATAAACAGTCGAATGGGGGAAAAATCCAACTGTTTCAGTAAGTGCAACAGAATCATTTGTCACGGGTAATGATGTAAGACTTCTGGTATCTGGGTCATGGTGTAGTGTGGAAATCCGAAAGATTCCTGGCAAAACTGGAATGAGATGTCTCTTTTATTGATTTATATGCAATAAGCTTGCAGGACGGAGAAAGTATTTGTGCCGAGTAATGGTAGAGCTAAGTGCAGTGAATAATCAATTTTGTTTTTCACAAACATGCACTCGTGTTCCTTTTTGTGCAAAGTAACCTCAGGATTTCTGCCTGTGTGCGTGTGCTTTTCAAAAGCACTGACAATCACTCTGTTGGCCAAAGGCAAGGCCACTCGGCTGACCTGTTCTGCAGTCTGCTGTTCTCATCTGGATGCTCCTCCAAATGAACCCTTGTGTTTATCTCCACCTCTGCGCTGAGTCACCGGGGAACACGAAGTGATCAGCCCTTGTGCTTTCCATATGCATTTCTTGAAGCTTATGGAAATATTCCCACTGGGGCATGAAATCCCATCACAAAATCCCAGCACACCCCTCAACCCTCGAAGTACTTTGGCTGTATTTGGTCAGGGTCATCTGGAAACACAGGGCAAAAAAATTAGTGTGAAATGTGGAATTCAGTAAGATTTCATCTTAAACTGTACAGGAGAAAACATCACTTGACTTTGGCTTAGAGTAGATCGACAATCATGAGGCCCAGAGGTGTGTGTCATCTAATAGTCATGCAAATCTTAAGGTACCCCCAGATTGAATTTGGATAATTCTCAGCGACATTTGTAATCATAGCTATTATGAAATATCTGCTACTTCCTTCATGTTCCTAGAAGGGGTTTTGGAGTTAATGAAGCCAAGTGGGAATATGTCAGTAAGTCTAATATGTATCATATGTGGATCTGCACTGCAGTAGTTTTCGTTTTAGAGCCCGAGATTGTAATGTGATAGCACAAGTACAACCTTTTGAAGACATACCTAAACTGTTTGAAGAGAGAGTACTGATTATTAGTGGTTTTGCCTCGAAGGCTTTAAAAACAGGCTGGCCAAATGTCACACGACAGATAATTAAGTTTCCCAGTTGGTCTTTTTTTTTAGGGGGGAGGGGGGTTCCACCGTGCCACTAATAATAATATCATGCTATGTTATATTCCCTTTATCAGACCTTAATCTTTGGGAGATACTATGTGACTCACTGACAGTACACATAAGAATTATATGGTAGAGAACCTTGGCAGAACGGAAATTTGTTCTTGTGCAGCTTATGTCCCATCCTCCCCGGCATGCTTCCTGCTCTGTCATTACTATTAGTGTCCCTTTCTCGGTGAAAAGAGGTACTGTGCCTTGAAGAGACAACATCCAGGCTGTCGGCAGTCACCCAAGAATTTCTTTACATGTGTGAACACAGAAGCAAACAACCCCAGGTTTCTACTGCTGTTATGGGCCTCTAGCTGAAAAAAAGAAAAAGAAAAAACTAGTACATTTGCTCACTGAATCAGTGATGTTCATGCTGGGGAGACAGCACGCATTCGTGCTGTAAGGACAGGTTTAGAATATTATCAGTTCTTTATGCAAACAGATTTTAGAAACCATATTCCCATAAAAGCAGGGAATAAGCAATGTGGGTTACCGTAAGTTTGTCAGTGTTCAGAATGATTTTGCACCTTTTGGCCTACTAGTGGCACCAAAAGGACAGTACTGACTTGCTTCATAGAAATATCAGTGCAAATACCATACCATATGTAATAATCCCACTTCAGTGGTCACTACATCCAGCTTAAATGCCGCTGGTCGTAGATGACGGCTGATTGGAAACAGCTGGCTGAGTGAGGAAAGGACCGACAGTGCAGAGGTTTTTGGGGTTTTTTTTGAAAAACATTCCAGTCACACTCCATACCAGTTGGTGGCGGTAATGCACCTTTCAGTTGTTTGCCCACCACCATTAAAATTTAAAAAGAAGAAGAAGAAGAAGAAGAAGAAGACAGCGCAGAGGCACTTCCGGGTCGAAGGTCGCCCGGCTACTATTGGAGACCCTCGTCTATTTGTCGTGACAAGTTTTCAAATTCGGCGTTTAAAAGAGACAGGCTACTAATGGAATATATACAGTAAATAGAACTGTTTAAAGCCTTTATTGGGATTGTAACACTGTAACAAAAAACTAGGGGTTAGCTAATGCAACGTGAAACTTTAAATCCAAGCCCAAACCTTGTTATCAACTCACATGTTACCTGTTAGCTTAAAGGTCAAAGGTTGGATGATAGATGATCCATAGCCCAAGCTTATTTTAGGAGGACCTCTCCAGTAATCACTCCCACCCAACCGAGGAGACCTAGACTAATTTGGCAACGAGACAACAATGGTGGAACACTTGTGTACACTTAACATTTTCACTATTGTCCTCTTGTCCCAGGTCAAGCTGAGCGAGAACCACTGGCAAATGCTAGAGAAGATATTCCAGAGAATTTCAATTGCCTCATTTGCAAAACACATATTTTTGAAAAAAGAAAAAAAAACTTAAGGTCATTAGCATCAGCAGAAAGAAAGAGAGAGGAAATGAGATGACTGGGTATATGCCGTCTGGATTGTCCCAAAGGAATGTGGTTGCAGCTACTGCTGTACATCACACAGTAAAAGAGATTTATAGATAGACAAAATTTGGGGTTAGGGGTTTTGGATTACCATTTCACATTATGACTGCTTCATCTACTAAACAGCTACTAGGAATATACCTGTAGTATAAAATTACAGGCTGACCAACTGGAGCTGGGCAGTTATTGAATTTTAATTATAATTACAGTTCTGACTTCCAATTATTATTATTATTATTATTATTATTATTAAAACAACTGAAGCAATTCAGATTGCTGTATTCATGGTGCTTTGATTTTTGGTTTGGATCAGTTGTTTTATTTATTTTTAGTAGAGTTCTAATTAAAATTCAAGGGCATCCACATTGTGATTTTTGCCACAATCAAGCAGTCACATGATCATTTTTCCTGCTAACTATTTGAGTTGTGGCAGCAGAAGCCTCAGCGGAGGAGCTGCATTTGTAGATGATAGCGCACAATTCAGTTAGAATCATCAAACAGTCTGCATTGTTTGTTTGTGTGTGTGTTTTTATTTATTTCACATGGTGCAGCACTAAACTTGTGAAATGCTCACCCATTTGGCTCTCAATTAGCAAACTGTAAGCCAGTTTGATACACACAGAAATATTCAACGTCGCAAAGATAAGCCTGACCATTAGATGTGCCTCTGACTTCTTAGTGCACACATTTAGTCAAAATAAAAGCCAACAGGAAAAAAAAAAAAGAAAAAACTGAGCTCTAACTTTCAATCCCTCAGTAAATGGAGCAGATTGCACAGACACGATTAGAGAGTGGCATGGACACCTTTGGGGAATTTCTTGGCAACTCGCAACCTCATTTTGACTTATCTGCTCCATAAAGTGTGGGAACAAGCGCAACAATACTCATAAACATCAGTTTGTCCGATGGAATTGGGGCTGGTGATTTAATTAAACTGAATGTTACAGGTAAGACATGACCTCCCTATGTCCATACCAAACAATATTACACTCCTGGCTCAGTGCCTAGACAATCCTGTCATGTTCAGTGCAGGCTGGGAACCCTGCCACTGCAACCAATCCTCATTTAATACGAGGATGGATATATGATCTGTAACAAGGCTACTAATTCTCTGAAAATCACTTTTTATTCTGAGTGTAGAGGGAGACAATTAGCACCCCAACATGCAGATTTTGATGCCAAGCCTAATTTCCTGTCCAGCAGTCAACAGACAATAGGAGCCTCTCCCATTGTCTCCAATCACTGTGTCCACATTCCCCTGAGCACAAAAAGCCTCTGGAAGTCATTTTGAGTCTGACTTGGTTTCACAGTCAGCCATCGTGGCCTCAATTACAGCCTTTGTCAGTCACACATAATCTCATAACTGTGCTTTGTTTGAGTAAAACAGCATATAGATAGTAAAATCGAAATTTTATTCTTCAAAGAAATTGCCTAAGGTATGGTTTAGTGCTGAACGTGTTGTTGAGGATTCCTAATTTAGTGACAGTCTCTGAGAAAAATTAATTACTGACCTAAATTTTCTCAGGATCAATCACTTAGTTTTGGATGGGTGATGTTGTCAACAGGATGTGATTAAATTGGCCCATTTCTCTCCAGTGGTACAGAATTGCAACTGTCAGATTTAATTCTGTTGAGGTGTTCAGTTCAACAAGCTGAATGTCATCCAAACAAGTCGTGCTTTCATCAGTTCCAGTGTAAGAGTGGGGTAAGGTGCTATCTGCCAATCAATGTCCAATTCTGTTACCACTTACCTCTTCTTACTGTTTTCATTTCATTAAAGACACACATTTGGTATCACATAAAAGATATAATTACAAAACAAAACAGAAGAGAAGCAATATTTTTAGTACTTGTTCATGCCAGTTTAGACATATGCATTTACATTACACCGCAAAGTAGTGGTAGTACTGATCATTTTAATAAGCGATTGGCATTTTAAACAAAGGCAAACGATTCTTATTAGAAGAAAAAGCAACCGATGTCCCCTTAAAACAAATCCTATTTCCAAAAAGAACCTTTTTTCGAGAAAAAAGGTGCTAAAATTATGACGATCCTGCTTTGCAGATGTCGCCCTTCACTTATTCTGAGTAAACAAATCAGTCTCAAAAGTCCTAAGTGATTTGTATTCAGAGGAGCTGAGAGGTGAGAAGAAAAAACTGATTGGCTGTGTGAGGGAAAACAATCATAGAGTCACAAAGCGTTTGCTTTCTTTGAAATTAAAAGCCACTTTATTGTTGGTGCTGGCAAAGCTTCACTGAGATACTGAGGGCCGATCATTTGATGCTCGCTGGAAGATGATTTTGACAGCTGTCTGATTGCAAAGTGGAGTTGTTGAGAGATCGTTTTTGAAGAGCATCCTGCGACTCTGGGTGAAAGAGATAATTTCTTATTACCATCTATATCTGTATTTAGCCCCAAATGAGCCACAATGAGAGGATGAAAATTACCTGTCTTAATTCCCATGAGCTATCCAATACTTTTTATCTGTGCTCTCTCTGTTTTCTGTACAGAATACATGGAAAAAATTCTCTTTAACTTGTAAAAAAGAAATCTCGATTTATAGATGCAATGAACAAAACATTCACTACATTTTTGGGGAACATACTTAAAGTGAAGTGCATGTCATTATAACCAAGCATATGCAACACCAGCAACTCAGTTTAGATCCATTACACTTCCACTGTTCATTTTGCTATAAAAGCCCCTGAGCTGATTTGTATCAGATTTCCTAATTTCCTACATCTGTTGCTCTGGAATTAACAGCAAACCTGCAAAGCTGATAATCCACAGTTTCCCTGCAAACCATTAAAAACTCACAGATTTTCCAGCTGTGAAACACGGTGTGATATTTTACAGAAGTCGTAGCATGGCATTAGTGTAATATATAGTTTCAGCTAATGTGACAGCAGTATTTAAAGACATTACTAAGTCTTGTGTTTCTAAAGTTGTTCTCCGAAGAGCTCGATGTGATTATAGTAGTATTACCATCTGGCTGTGTAGGGAGTCTCTTTTTGCAATTGCATTATGAGAGAAGGTCAGCAGATCAATGCTTTTTAAAGGCATTGAAAATGTAAAAGTTGAGCCAGAAATGTCTGCTTTGGTTTCAAGGGTAAGAGACAACTTCTCCCAGAATACTGAGTCACAGATCAGATCACACAATTAGGCTCCTTTGCCGCAAGCTTCTTTGTTGTTTGCACAGAATTTGAAAGGATGTGTTTGCTGGTGTAATGCAACTTCTCTTTACTCTAACCTGTGGTACAGCCCTTTGTAAACATGGTGAAGTTCAATTACAAACAACATTAGTTTCCAGATTCCATAAAAATAACAATTCATCTCCCGTTAAATGGGATAATTTTTAAATGTATGCCGTCTTGGCTGCACAGCCATTACCTTCTTCCATTTCTTCTGCACGAGCTCATTACAGTCCTTTGTTTGATGCTGATTGGATGGCTTGTAAATGGTGCACGCAGGAATAAAAAGCAGTTGCACTCACAAGTTTTCAAAATTTTTATGGTAGGAATATCCCTTTTGAAGGGGAGTTGTGTACTGCTACTCAGAAATGCTCACAGGCTGTGCCCTACAACACTGGGATCAGTGCCTGAGTACTTACTCTACACGGGCGGCAGCTTGGAGGCTGAGATGGGAATAAAAAGGTCAAGGTGGAAATGCCGTGGAGAGTCTTGTTCTTCAGTTTATGTACTTGTCATCATGTGTTACCTGATTTCACTGGTGCTGTGCTGTGGACCAGTTTCTGTCAGTTCATTCATTCATCTGATAGCGGGACGTTCGATTGCTGTAGTCATGATCTCGAATGATGGAGCTCACATTTCAGATTGTTAAAATGACGCTGATTGAGCCAAGCAACCCATGCCATCATTCATGCATTGCCACTGATGCCTCTGATTGTACTGTAGCGAAGGTAACAAGATTACCTCAGTGTCAAAATCAGACCAATTATTTGGATTATATGGCTCCATGCTGGCCACACCGTGATTTCATGCATGACTTAATCTTCTGCTATCGCCGAAGCATTTTTCTCGGCTGATATGTTCAGTAAGTGTAGCCATACATATAAAGCGCGGAGAGCACATACTGTAATTTATTGCCACTCTTCCCACTGTTTGCTGATTCAGATCTAACATATCCCTCAGTGTTGTGATATCATTAGAGCGGCAGCGTCTTTGTCTGGATGCTTTCGGTGGATATAGACTGAGGTTTAGACTGCAGGCTCAAGGCAGCGTGTTCTATAATCTCTTTAGCCACTTTTCAGCCTTTGACACACAAGATTCTGGGCCAAGAAAAAAAAAAAAACAGCAGTAGTGCATGAGGTGTAGCACATAGGAAATATTTGCAAATATTATTACAAATATTATACCAATATAGATTAAATTTAAGAAATTCTTTTCCACCTACACGTTTCCCCATTTTGACTTTTTATTACTGAAAAGAGGCATTAAACAGAGTGCTGTTATTTAAAAAGCTGAAACCAGAGCTGAATTGAGCGATTTAAGCATCGGGGGCTGGAGTGCCAACCAATAGAAAGATGTTATGACGCATTAAGCAGAGATAATTGGAAACTGTCTATGGGGGGGGGGGACGGACAGATGGGTATGAGAAAATGCCCTGTACATTTAGACAAAGAAGTTAATTCATGTTGGCATTTCAGGAGCCATTAAATGTCCAAAGGAAAAAGAATGCATTAAGTATAAAACTGGCCCTTTGAACTTCCAAATAAATACATAATGGAAGACAAAAGTGGAGCATGATGAAATTAGAGAATGCAAAAAAATAGTAATTCCAATATTCTGATGTCAGAATCATCCACGCATTGCAAACCAGCTTCCGTTCTCCTCTCGTTCTCATTATTCCAGCACAATAACTCAGCCGTTTTTTAAATATGAAAATATTCAGGAGGAGAAGAGATTTGATGAATATCACATGGACTACTGTTTACTGATCCCATTGCCTCTCTAAATTTCAAGTCACGCCAGCTGCATCTGTTAGTTAACACAAAACATTTTATGGATGCCTGCTTCTTATTTATGTTAATCCAGTAGGGCTTCAGATGTAAACCATTTGATACTGCTCTTACAGGTGTTCGAAAGCACCTGGTGAGGAAAAA
>VURO01048909.1:115995-126941 GCA_015108175.1 Pelvicachromis taeniatus
GGTGGGCGGGGGGGGGGGGGGGGGGGGGGGGGGGGGGGGAGACTCACAGGTGCACGGAAAGGTTTGATTGCTAATTGTGGGAGAATGAACTCATTTGTATGGGTTACACTGTATGTGTCTTAGTTCACAGCCGTCTGGTATAGCTGTGTATCTCAGAAAATACATTAGGGCAGCTGACTTGCACACCAGACAAAAACCCGGCAACTTTTATTGCAGATCTGCATGCCAAGCTTCCCTGTTGTTGATCCAACTCAATTCAGGTAGAGAGCTTGAAACAGAGAAGAACTGTATTAACATTTCAAACACCTGCTTAGTTTTTTTTACTTTTGTACTGCCTAGAGAAGCATGCTTTAGCCTGGAGCCTTGGCCCGGCATACACACCAACTGTTTGTGTGTGCGAAATCTTCAGCAGCCAAGTTGTGTGTTTTAATTTAGCCTGTTACACCAAATTAAACATTTTTCACTGCGCTCATGCCAGTAGTAGTAGACGACACATTTACTCAAGTGCTGAATTTTGATTGCTTTGATCTTGCTGCTCTTTATATGTTATTGAAGGAAATTATATATATAGTATATCTTCCAATTGGAGCCCAGGCGTTGATTCAAAAAATTATCCGGCCGGCCCAGCGTTTAAAAGAGACCGGTGGTTATTGAAGACCAGCTTTTATTCCCTTCTCAGAATTGTCGCGGAAGTGAGAGGAAAAGAGGACCCAGGCGCGGTTTTTAGACTGAGGTGAAAAGACGAGTGGTGCTCCCCAAAACTTCTCTCCGCCCGACTCTCCAGGAGAGGAAGTAAAAGACCAGAAAATCACAGTTAGCAGGTTCGCTAGCTGACAGTTCCAGTTCAGTGTAATAATCCCACTTCAACGGTTGCCGCGTACACACACACACACACACACACATATATATATATATATATATATATATATATTGTATATACATATATGTCATAGTATATGTCAAGCAACATACCAAACTTCAATACATCTGTACTAAAAATGACACAAAACACTGCAACAACACCGCAGCGTTAATGCCTCACGCAAAAAGTGCCACGGCTAACTAGCTACCTAACACTGATATCCCCATTGGTGCTGAAGATTTATCCTTCTTCTGTTGGCAGAAAATTTGTTGACTGTCCCTCTTTTTCAAGCCAAGATGACTAGCATAGTGTTACACACTTCTTTTTTTAATGTAATGAGTACCATCCAAGTACTGGTAGGTGTGCTTGATAATCAAAAGACTAATACTCAAAATAACTCATCAGTATAATTTAAAAAGCAACAGAACTGTGAACTGACTTATACAGCATGTCAAATATCTCCATATATAAATGTGTTTGAGCCTGATGACATCTAATCTAATCTCCAAATTTAAATGCAGCTTCATGTTTTTTGGACATGCGTTAGGCGCTAAGCAGTCATTGGCATGGTGTGGTGTTTTAACACTAACACACACAAAAAAAGCCTGCCAATCATATCAAAGCACATCAGTATTCATACATTACATTCTTTTTTTCTGTTGGTAATGTTTAACCTCTTCCTCCCACTGCCTGCTTTTTTGGGGTTGCTATAATATTTCAAATTTGTTAAAACTAATTTGCTGTCAGAAAAGACTTTACCAGTACATTCTTGGTGTGGTATAGGTTATGTTACATTTTAATGACTCCATCAGCTCTTTCTGTATCTCAGTCCCACACTCAGTCACTCGCTCTCACTCAGACTCGTGTTAATGATGTCCGGTACTTGACAATCTAATCATTAACTTATTAATACCACACCACAAAATTCCCCAGCGTAGCAGTCCCTGGGTGCACAGTTATACTTTAAAATATGAAAAATACTGTGGAAAAAGATAGGGGAGGTGGATACTATGTGTATGTGTAGTACAGTGTAAGTGTAATAGCTCTAAAGGGGAATCAGTAATTCCCGAACAGCATATATGATGACCGCCTCTTGACTGTGCTGACAGCTGAGTGAGGTCATACATTCCTAAAGCCATTTGCCTAACTATTCATTTTTAAGTTCTACTGCTAAAAAGAATTCCCACACCAGTTGACAAAATCCTTTTCTATAGGCTCTTCTGATCATCAGGATAACTGGTTCATCTGTGATCTTAATAGTACAGCTGTCCTTGAAATGCCTAGGCAGTCATTCGTATGAGAACTACACAGTAAAGAGACTGCCTACATATGTGCTGAGATGTGAATGATGAGCTCAGCGCCCATCAGAGATGCTAAAGTTAGTATAATGTGAAAATAATGTATATAAGCAACAGGTCTGCATGAGGCTTCAGTGCCTCTGGGTCTTTGCAGTGGCAGCTCAAAGGGGTTAAAGTGCCACTCTCCACCTACTCCATGTTGCCAACTGCAAGGAAGCCAAGGTCTTCCAGAGAACAGCTTTATAAATTGTTTTCTCAAACACTTTCATTACTGAGAACGCTAAGGCTACTGGGTAGCAGTCATTCAGAAACCTGTGGCAACAACCCCAGAGAAATGGAATAGCTAAAGCATCTTCTATCACATTTTCTGGCATTCGCTGCAGGTGGCAAAGACAGAGGAAATTAGGTTATGTGTAAAGTATCTTAATATGTTGTCTCTGATGTAGTCAAAATGCGAGCTGGAGGCATTTCGCGATATTTCAGTACTGTTGTGAGTCCACGGAGGAGCATACGATTCAAGTTTATGTCTAAGGTCCACTCATGCATTATTATGTGAAATGACTTCACATTTGGAGCCAGTTTGGAGAATGTTCATTCTCTGTAAAGCCCCTCATCTTCCTTGTACCAAATTAAACAAGAGCTAGCAATTTGTAGACATCCTGTAAATGCCTAATAGCAAACTTAGAGTAAAGGTCAAGGAGCAGCAGAATTATATCACACATTCATACTTCCTACGTCATAAGCCAATAAATCTGCATACATAAAAAGAGGCCAATTCAGTTCATTCAGTTCAATTCCAATCTTACCTCAAGGTGTTTATGTTGTAAGGTAAAAACTACAGATGGGCCGATCCGATATACATTATCGGTATCAGTCTGATCCTGACATAAATTACTGGATTGGATATCAGAGAAATAAAAAATGTAATCCGATAAATATCACAAAAGCACCTCACAAAACTTGCGACATGGCAGGACCCAGGTCATGACCTTAGCACGTCGCAGCATTATGCATCACATGATAGAGCAGCTGTGGTGTGGAGCCCTGTCAGCGTAGAACCATAAGTTTTATATAGAAATTCCACAAAATTCAGCCTCAGGTTAAATGTGATAGAAACAACTTACACTGACATGCATTTGATAAAAGATGAGTGTCATGAGAAGCCATGTTTGCATTTATTTGCACTGCTTTCCACTCTGGATGTCTATTTAGGCTCCATCCTACAACTTGTTGTTTTTTTAAGTTGTTGAATATAAACATTATTTTGCGCTGATATTGCACTTCTGTTTGTCAGAGCCAAAGAGTTTGTGAAATCTGCATAAAATTGCATTTTGAATTACTTTTTGAATATTACTATAAATACTTCTGCTAAAAGTTTAAATAAAAATATCAATATTGCTGAACTTGTGAAATATTTTGGGTGCAGTGTATTTTTTGCATACAGGTATAATAGAATAACTTTAGTGGGGGGGGTTTTGGCAGCATGCAAAAGACTATATCGGATCCATATCGGTATCGGCAGATATCCAAATTTACGATATCGGTATGGGTATCAGACATAAAAAAAAAAGTGGTATCGTGCCATCTGTAGTAAAAACCCAACTAAAATACAGAGAAGATAATCAGACAGCATCCTATGAGCAAGTACTTGGCAACAGAGAAGGAAAACTTCTGGCTTCAGGGTCTCCTGATCCAGCCCTACGTGTAAGTTTTATCAGAAAGGAAAGTTTTAAACCTAATAAAAGAACTGCTTCCACAGAAGACGGGCCTGAAAGCTGAAGGCTCTGTCTTCCATTTACCTTTAAATACCTTAGGAACTACAGGTAACTCTAGGTTGAATACTTAACATCTTGTTGAAAAGAAGATGAGCCTTTTTGAATGACATTCAGTTGGAGTTTACATCTAGTAGTGGTCAGTGGAGTTCCCCTCCATGCATAAGCTTCACCCTGCTGGTGTTTTAGCTGCTGCTTAATTTCCATATTAAATATTTGTGCAGAGATCGATGAAAGCGGGGAAACTGTTTATACCAAAAGTAAATGAAAAGTAAATTATGGAAAGTCTTTCTACCTATTCCTGCATTAGCAGCCTCGTAATGATTAAATACACATTACAGGGGATGAGTTTTTAGTGTACTTTCATGAGCAGCTATTAAAACTGCAGAGTCCACACTGTTTGTTATTGGTAATGGAATGTAACCTGCAGTTTTGACAAATCCCCTTATATGCCAATATTCAACCAATGAGCAGCTGCGTGCCCCCCCATCTATTGTCTTTCACTTCCTGTTAAATGTGGTACCCAACCAGCATCCTGGAGTCCACACTAAGGTTGCTTTCTTCTTATCCCCAGCTGTTCTGTATGCAGTGGCCCTCAACACTCAGCATGTCTAATCCTTTGAGAAAAGAGGATGAGAGCGTAGCCTTGTATGCTGCGAACGGAGACGATAAAGAGGAAGAACTGAGAGGCTCCATGACAAAATAAGAATAGGCCGGCACTTTCAATCTCATCAGCATCAGGAGAGAGCAAAGTTTGGAAAAATGTGAGCGTTCTGGACAGCCAGAACATGGGAAAGAGCAAGAACTGCTGCTCGTCCTCCTCACCCATATGCACAGTGAATGCTGTGGCACGGATCTGAAATCAAATTATGAACACTAGGGAGATTTTGCCAGAGGGGGTCTGGGAGATGAGGAGCGTGTGTGTGTGTGTGTGTGTGTGTGTGTGTGTGTGTGTGTGTGTGTGTGTGTGTGTGCCATTTGTTTATGGGAACCTGAGTGTTTCATAAACACACAAATGCCCCTTGGCTATCAGAGGTACTTCTGATCTTCCTTCTATCATCCCCTTCATACCTACATCTCTATGCGTCTGTCCATCTGTGTCTCTCCATCTCTTTCTGACTCTGTATATCCCTTGACTGCCTGCTGGCCCCAGAGTGGCAAGCTTAGAATCCATGGCACAAGCCAGCACTTTGAAAAAGTGCAAAGCTGCAGACCAAAGCGGCTTAGAGAGGCAGTGCACACAGAGGCCTCAATGTGAGTCTCTTTTATTGCCACAATCACCCCTGTTCACCCGACTCTCATGCTCCCAGCAGGCTGTGGTAGAAGATACCGGCGTGTGTGATCACACCTGACGGAGAGCAGGACAGCACACAGGTGCCCTGGAGCTCTCTGGGAGTGCAACAAGCTCAGTGTTGATCTCGGGCTGCTCAGCAGTTTCAGAAACATGTCTTTGATGATTGAAAGCGGCATTGAAGACTTGTCGCTCCATCACAGCTTTTACAGATGTCACTAGCAGCACCTCCACCTGTGTCATCGCAAAATGCGTGGGGACAGCGTTTAACATATGATGTTTGATATCGAGATTCATATTCAAAATGGCAATTACTTGGGTACGACTGAGGAATTTTACATAATGTGACACCTTGGGCAATTTTGGCATAGCTATAACTGATAGAACATTTAGAGTTCAATCTTGGAACTCATTATGTAATTGGGCTTTATTAGATTCATTTTTTATTGAGAAGTAGCTCTCATTAGACAAAGCCAGGGCACAAACACTAATGCTTAAATGGAGCACTGACTGCACCGAGTATCCTGTCAAAAAGGATCATTTAAGTATTATTTATCTATACTTATCTATATTAAAATGTGAAAGGATAACACAAGATAATCATTCTTGATTTCCTTCTGTATGTTGCGTATAAACATGCTCACACAGACGCACACACTGCCAATCACCACTGGACCAGCATGCAATTTGGCCATCCAAACTTTGTTGCTAACTTGCCAACTGCCCAAAACTTGCCAAAGAAAGAAAGAAACACACCTTAATGGCCTGTAATACTCGAAAACCACAAACTTACTTCAGTTACTGTTGCTCCGGTGCTGTTGCACCTCTCCCCACCATCCATGTGACCCTCACTTCACACCTCACAGCTGTCCCTCATGTCGCTGCTTCACAACTGGTGTTATTTGAAACTACAACCAGGCACGGCAGCGAACACACAACAATCACGAGTTCAACACAGAGCACAGCCAATCCAATATTTCCACTGGGGGCAGAGGTAACATTCTCTCAGGCAGCTACACGGACCATAGTTGTGAACACTACACTGATTTTCTGACAGGCTGTGAAGCACAACTTAAAATAAATTACATTTTTGACCCAAATATGTGTTGACCTCAACAACTTGTGTCCAATGGGATTGTGGCGGTGATGGAAAGTGGAAGTTGGGAGTGGGGAACGATAGTGGACAACTTCATTTTGTGGGTATCTGAATTCCCACAATTCTGTTAACTCCACTCTCGTTGGTATTTTCTGCTTGAGATTTATTTTCTAAGGCCTCAATAGGATTAGAGGTTGGAGACACCAGGTTATCAACATTTGTTTTGTGGGCCTACTTTGTAGCATCCAGACTGTGTTCATCCTGCAGTAGCCTATATTGTATAATTTATTCACTTTGTGGTCTCAATCTGCTGCAAAGTCATTCTGATATTACCATAAAGCTGATGAGGTACCGACAACAATACTCTAAATACTTTAACTGAGGTAACTGTTCAAGGTATCAGGCCTGAGAAATGTCTAAGTATATAGTCAGTGGCTTGGAAAAGAAATGTAGGGGAATTTTCTGTCACATTGCATGCAGACTGGTTGAGCTCATAATCAAAGAGGCTTCTTTTCCATTCAGTTACACCAGTTTCATTTTAAAACTTCCCACAGTTACTGCTTCCCTCGCTCAAATCACATAAAATGCTTCCAGTGCTACACATGAAGACTACGACTCATTCTGTCTGGTCTCTCACAGTGTTTGGCTCATTTTTTTATTTTTTTATTTTTTTAAAGCATATCATATTCACTCTCATGCTGCCTCAGGGAAGTGCATTGAAACTTTTGTGAGAGTGACGTATAAACTTGGAAGTAAAGCCAGAGTCCTGCCTGAAGTGCTGCCCTGTTTGTATGGATGGAGGGAGGCTGAAATCAGGCACTGGAGGGGCTGCTGCTGTTCCGCTGTGTGGGAAGGGAAAACTCAGGTAAAGTTGCCCAGAGGAAAAGTCTTTTATGCCATGGCCGAGTGGGAGCATGCAAGATTAACTGAACTATCTGCGCTTCCTCTGGGCTTGCATCAAGGTCCTTCTCTTGGACAGCGCGAATACCAGCTGTTCCTTTATAAAAGTCAAAAAATTCCAGATTACCAAGGTTCTTCTGGGCGCACGTGCATGTGTGCTTTTGGGCGGCTAAGTGTTTAGGAAGTGGGCGTATACATCGGCTTGTGATTTCCCTCATTCCCTCACATTATTGGCAATGCACATCTTAATGACCACATGCTGCCAGGTCCAACTTGTTGTTTTGCACATGTGAGCTGAACCCTCACAGCACTTTTGTTGTAGTGTGCAGGTCAAGTGTTATTGACTTAAATCAGAGAGTCTGCTGAAGAGAACCTGGAGACTCCGCATGGTGGTGTTCGTGGGCATCTGAAGGTGCGCAAGTGGGTAGATGTGTGGGAGGACATTTTGCCAGTTCTTTCACTCTGTGAGTCTTTGTTTTTATAACAGCAATAGTAAGAAATATTACCCGAAGTTAAAATTTTCCAAAGGCACCTGCTTAAAGGATAGTGGAGACAGAACGTCTGCTGAATATCTTCTACAAGTAAGAATAATTTTGCATTTATAAGAAGGTGTGATTTACTGTCACGTAAATGCCGCTCAACAAAACACAGATTTTTTTGTCTTTATATACTAGAAGATATTAGGTTTTCTTTATAAACAGATGGCATTTCCACATTGCCTCAGACAGATTTTTATTGGTATTTTAATAGCAGCTGCATATATTCTCGGCACTAAGGTTGTATTGGATGTATTTCAGGTATGCTACTGTGTGGATCATCAGCTTTACACTGAGAGGTAAGGACAGTGACTTATCCCTCACAGCGGCATCTCTCAAATTTTGATTAACCCAAGGTCAGGTTAAGCAAACATTTGCATCGGGGCTGCAAAACCTCATCAATAATTCCATAGCATAGCTTATCTGTCTGGGTATTCTATTATGCAAGCTATTTCCACAGATATCTTAATCTGATCCCATTGTTTGGTTAAACATTTCTGTTCTGTCTCCACCTGGCCCTGCTGTTCATTATACAGTTAAATGAATGCAAATGATGATAGTTTAGGCAGGATAGCACTTTCCTTTTTGTTCGGTTCCAAATAACTGCAGCTGAGTGCTTCTATTTTCTTCTAAAGTACGCTTGTGAGATCAAAACTTAGCAAATACCAGCAAGTGGGGACACAGCGCTCCTCAGCACAGACTATTAAATGTTTTCTAACTTTTTTATTGACAACAGCCATTTCTCTAATAGATACCATCGCTGTTCAGATCGGTGATGCTGCAGCGACAGCTGATGATACATCACTCATCACACGTCTTATGGAAACCAGGCTAACCTTGAAATAATGCAAAGAAAAAAAGGCTTGAGAATAAATCCAGCAGAGCATGCAAAATATCATGCATTGCAAGAAAAAAGACGTGGATTCATTGCATGTCACATTATACCCTGCAGTCTTGTTACTTTGGAGCAACGTGGAAAGATCAAACTCATAAATATTGTCTCTTCTGGGACTGATGAAAAGCATACAGCCAATTAAAATCCAGCTTAGTACTACTGGTTCTTCCCTTTCTCCCATCTCCCTTTTACCCTCTTCTTGTTCTGTCTGTCATTCTGTGCAAGGTACAGCCTAGTTTGCAGAACTAGGTTGCAAAGGCATCTACTGTATATTTTTAATGATGAGGACCCAGGCAGGCTTGTCAGCCAAAGCCGCGCTTTCATGCATACCAATTCTGTTTCACAGCATCGCCGTCCTCTTTTATTTAAATAAACACTTCACTGGCATGCCCTCATCTATCTGTTTTCTGTTTATAACTTTGACTTTTAGATTTTTTTGGGTTAGGCTGGCATGTCTTTACTGCTTCCTGGAAACATTGACGATGGCAGAATAGGACATGAAGCGTAAGAAATCTGCCATCCGCTCTGTTGTACCTTGCTTTGAAAGGTGTATGGGGAAAGCGGGAGCTGACATGTCGCTGTCAGTGACACAAAGTGATGTCTTTGCAGATCAGCCCCACAGTCACGCTCGTGTTGTGACCGCTCAGGTTTGAATGTTTAAACACAGGGAATCGCTGACAAAAAGGCTATTTGAACATTGGCTGAACATAAGTCGGAGTTATAAAAAGCAGCATGGCATTGGGGCAAGTGAGGAAGCCCAAATCAAATCCTGAGCACAGCCATAACCTTCTTTTTTTTTTTTTTTTGCTTCTTTTTCGTGGATTTGCCTCTCCTGTGCCCGTGCAGATTAGCTGGGCTCGTTTTGGCTACAAAAACATCTGTGACCTAAATTCGACATGTCTCACCAAAAAGAATGAAGAGTTGAAGTCCAAGAAGTTAGTTGGGTAGAAAGCCTTCACCTTCTGTTGTTTTGTTTTTTTCTATTTTGAAAGTCTCTTCTGGTATTTGAACATCACACAAAAGCTTAATTTCCTGGAGTGATCTTTGTCCTGCTCATACTGTGTGATTCTGAGACGAACGTCACAAACCTCCAAATTCTGCAGAAATTCACTAGCTGATTTTCACACACACACACCTATACAGACACACACACATGCACAAAGCAATTCAGCATGCTGCTGATATTGCTTTGTGAAGACTGAACACAGCCCATTAAGTTCCATTAAATGAGCGCAAAATCAAATGCAGTTCAGCGTTGTTTATTTTGCAACCCGTAATTGAATTGTGCAACAATAGCATGAATTAGCACTAAAAATTCCAAAAAGCTATCAGTGTTTAGATTAAGCAATCACATAACCCTTAGTTTAAGGGCTCTGTTTTTCTGTAAGTGAAAGCACCTTGATTCAGGTTTTTATAAAGCCAGCCTAGTCAAAGTTAAAGACAAGTTAGTGGATACATTTTCCTCCTTCACGCACACTGATTGACGTAGGTAGTTATTTTATTTTACTTATTTGCTTTTATAAAATAGCATTCTTTATTTCAAGACCTTCAGAATGGCTGGTTCAGTCTTTGCCTTGACATTTTACAGAATAATCTTATTTTCTGTGGAAAATGAATATACCTCAGATGTCCACTGGTGCAAAAATCCATGAGCTGTCATTAGTTACAGCACGAGGCTCTGAAATTTAGTTGGTGAAGGAAACATTTTCATCTTGTCAATTCTTATATAATTTGTACGACTGTCTTTCCGGAAATGTTGGCTTGCGTCGTACAATTACAGTAAAACACAAATTCTATGATTTGCAAATGATTTAACTCCATATTTAATTGAAAATAAAAAAAGAGGGGGAAAAAAACACATCAAATGCCAAAGGTGAGAAATTCTAATTTCCACACCAGTTTCATCGTCGCACAGCTAATAACTGCCCAACAGGTCAGTAACATAACTGGGTATAAAGAGCATCATGTGTTTCAGAAAAAAGAGAAAGGGCTTCACCTCTCTGTAAAAGACTGAAATTGTAAAGGAAATTACAGCTTTCATCTTTGGTACATATAATTAAAAGATTCAGGTAATCAGAGAAGTCTCATTATATAAGGCTAGAAAACCAATTAACTGGTGGTGATTTTCAAGTCCTCAAGCAGCACTGCGTCAAAAACACAACCTCATTCTGTGGTGGAAAGAACTGCCCAGACTGAAGAGCACTTCTGACAACCGCTGTGAGTGAGCACAGTTAATCTTTGCACTTAAGTTAAAACTCTACATGCAATAAAACACATAAAACAACCTTGTCTTCAC
>VURO01048910.1:2040-14747 GCA_015108175.1 Pelvicachromis taeniatus
CAGTTCTGCTTGTTCAACTTTAAAGGTTTGTTTCTGCTCTATTCATGCCCGCGTCACGTTTTTTTATTTGCGGTTTGAAAAAGGTGGAGCTTCACTGGAAACACATGTCCATGCACCAAAGGTCAGTCAACTTTGTGTTCAACCATGTATATTTAAAGTGAGACTACGTTACTTTACCTGAAATGTTGCCAGTTATGGAGCAGACGTGGTTCAGTGATGTCCATAACAAAGAAATATTTAGCAAACACTGGCTAACCAAACTCAAATGTGCAAGGTTACTGTTGCTTTAATAACCCAGAGTAAGAAATATACTGTTCAGAATGGGTATTTTATTAGTTATTATATTGGTATTTTACTTGGTAATTTGCTCATTTATCTGTAAGAAGAAGAATCTTTATTCTTCGTTGCTTTGCAAAAAACTAAGGATGAAAACTCAATTTAAATATATCCACTTAATTTACTCACAGTGTAGCAACATTACAATGATTATGCTGTATTATAAACCAGTCAATATGAACTTTTAATATGTAAAATTAATAATGTGTAGTTCTTCTGGATGAAAATGGCACGTCACTTAATATATTGCGAGTAATTACAGAGCAGCTCCTTTACAATAGTTGCCATTATGCTCAGAGGCTGAACCTAAAATATAACCTGAACACAGAGTGTCTCACTTTTTCTTCAGTCTCACTTAAGATCTACGGAGATTGTTTTTTAATACCACTGAAGAGCTCCTGTCACGTCGACCATCTGAGCCATGCAGCCAGCACTCCGCTGCTTGAGTAAAAATCATTCAGGAGGAATACATGTAGTGAGTCCTGCTATTAGAGAAGCTGGGACTGCTTCCACTTTCTTTTGAACCTGTCTGACAGCATTATTGATCAATAAAACAACTGTTGATCTTTTTTTTTCTTATCAAATAATTATTTCAGCGCTGCACGACAGCTTTCAAGGCCTTGGTCGTCTTTGGCTGAAACACTCCTATTTACCAGTCTCGATAAATTAGAACACCATTTCTTTTCCTGTTGTCCGCTCATCCCATAAAAACTGCACAGGGGACTGAGTGACTGCCGAGGGTTTCAGGCAGTACGGTCAGTGCCAGATATGGTTTGGCTCACGTACACTTCATGTGTGCTACCAGTGTGACCACACACATTAAGCATGAATCATGGTGTCAAAACTGTGACCCCTGAAAGAGAAACTGTAGCAGGGGGGAAAAAGAAAAAAAAGAATGAAACACATCTCGACTCGCTCCTGTCCTGAAATCTCAATTTCACTCTGGCTCCTCCATTGCCTTGACAAGGTCAGGCTGGCAGCAGGAATTCGTCTCGCCCCCTAATCTGGAGATTACATTCTCGGCGGCTGGGCGAGGCCCTCCCCCCTTTCCCTTTCCTGTTTTGCCTCTCTACTCGCAACCCTGCCAGCCTGGCTCTCTACTGCGGGGTAACGAGCCAAGACCCACTTACAGTGTGGAGATAATGTCCGCGGATTAAGACAGAGAGCCCCTCGAGTGGAGCCTCTTTCATTTCAGTATCTGGCCTGTGAAGCATCATAAATACAGCTAGCCAGTCAGAGACTCCACTCTGTGAATGTCGGTGGAAGTCAAACTCCGTCCTCTTATGAAGTGTGAGTAAGCATATGATCCTAATCCGCCAAACTCAGTGGTAATGGCTACGGCATTACACAAACACAAAAGAACATTTTCGCAGCGAAAAATCATGGCAACTTTAGGGACTGTCTTGTCACCCTCGGGGTGAGTCACCAATTTAAAACGGTTGTGTAAGAACATTAAAGTTCCCTGAAGATCCCCTTGGGTGGCAGGGTTGCTCAAAGTGCATGAGTTTGGATTTTCAGGACATTTAACGCAACAAAGAAGCTAGAATTGCTTCAGGCTTCTACCTCGTGTGACAGCATTTCACATACTCCAGGCCAGGGCTGTTTGTTTAGCATTAAGATAGTTACAGGGTGCTTTCACTTCGGCACCGATCCATTTGCATACTTGCTCACAACGAGATTATCAAAATGTTCTCAACCTGCCGAAGGTTTGCTTTAACAAAATTGCCAATCCGTGAAGTTGTCAGCAGTCGCATTAAACAGCCAGGTGTAAGAGATGGAGGTTTTCCTGGATCGTTTACTCTAGGTTTGTGGCGAAAGGAACCTTTTGAACAAGCTGCAAAATATGTAAAAAGAAAAACTGCCTAGTTTGTCATGGTCAGTGCTTTATATCTGTGTTGCTTTCTTTTGCTTGTTCCATTTGCATCACAGAAAACAGATACCAGTGATCATGCAAAAAAAAAAAACATCTGTAATTGAGCTACTTCTATGACCTTGCCATCAACATAATACACAAGTGCTAAGACAATTTATAAATATAATTAAAAGAAATATTCTACGACTTGCTGACTGTGCTATATACAGTGGATGTAAGATCCAAAGTAAATGTATAGAACGTTCAGCGTTTGGCCTAAAAACAGCTGAATACATAATGAGGTTGATCCCCAAACACCCTATATAGGTTAATATTATTCCCCCATACATAATTCAACATATTTCTCATTATAAAATATTCTGTTTTTCACACAATAGATCAGAATTCATGAAACGGCTCAGAAGTTTTCAGAAAGCAGCAAGATAAGCAAGACCTTACATTAATGCACCCTGTCCGTCAGACATTTTACAGTAAGAGAAAGTTACATCTTTATTATACATCTCGCACAGTGTTCCGTCACCAAAAGAAACAAAATTGCTTTCGCGTTAGAATATTTAAATAATATGCATGTCTAGTTTTTAGAGGTCTCGTCGATCACAGAGCAGCGCACATTGATCAGAAACAGTATCAAGTGTAGATCACTAATACATACAGACCTCTCAGAAATTCCACTGGGTTTAATATGGGACTAATCGTGAACTATTACATTAAACACAGTGAAAATGGCTTGCAATTAAAGTCTTGGGAATCATCAAAAAAAGTAACAAAAATAAAGTCTTCAGGCATCAAGACATAAACACTTTTTCGTTACAATCTATGCCTGCTAGCCTGTAAAGTAACAGTAGCTAAAAATGTGTATCTATTGTTGCACACTCTGGGTTGTCAATGATTTGTTTTTTATTTTGGTATTAACAATATTAGAAAAAAAATCATATCCAAATCAACTAAGAATGTTTAAATCTAGAAAAAGGTAACCTGAAGAAAAAAATAAATAAAAAGCAGTTTTTTTTTAATGATATCACGTATTTAGGTAAAAAACCAGTCATGTGTGAAAAATTACTGCTAATGTAGGATTGTAAGTAGACAGCAATAGCGGTGGCTGTATTGACATGTTGGTGGTGTTTTTGGTTTAAGTAACAGTGATTGTGATAACAATAACTGTCATTACTGTTTAAACCAAAAATCAAGTATCTCATTTCACAGCCTCTAGTTTGTACTGTTCCTGTAAAACTGCAGACAGGAGTTTTTTCAAAGCTTATAATTTCTATATAATTTCCTGTCACGCTTATAACACCCCTATTTTGCTTGCATCATGCATGAGAATGGAGGAAACCATGTATGGTAACGTAACACCAATGGCTTCACACCACTGCACCAATCTATGGGTGCACACACAAATGCAAGAAATACAGGAAAGTGCCAGCAAAGAGCAAATGTGTAACGTATGTAAGAGAACAATTAAAGCATACACACCAAATGAGCAACACTGAATCCAAACAGCAACTTTGTTAACAAGAAAACGCTGCAGGGTACCTTTATAGAAAATGTATGGCTAACATGCATATACTGTATTCTTTTGAAGCACTGGCTATGTGTTGACATTAACAAGTCCACAAGAAGCAATTAAACGGATAAAGAGTACATCACAATGTAAAATTCAGTGCCTGTAGGTAGGTGAAGTTAACTTCCCTCGTGTCTGGGGAACAATAATTGTGCTTTCATTTCAGTTTATAGTCTCACAATAACGATAACACAAGCCCAGTGCAGAGTGACCCATTGCATCCAGGGGACACTGAGACAAAAGTAAGGCTGACAAAACAAAGATAATGAACAAGTGAATGAAAAAACATTCACTGTAGGCACTGTAGGAACCCTTCTCTCTCTCAATGACCACTTGAGGTCTGCATCAAAAGTGAGGCATTTCATTTAGATTTCCATATTAAAATGTATAGCTAAAAGGTATTAAAAAGCATGTTTGGCTGATGCAAAAAAGGTTGTTTCCTCTTTCATAATAAGTGTTATTTAAGTTAATAAATTAAAAAAAAAGATGTTATTTTTGTAATCCATCTATTTCGATACATTCACCATGTGTTAATAGATCTCCCTGCATTCAATCATACTTGTTATTAATCTCTGTCTCTCTTCCACAGCATGTCTTTTATCCTGCCTTCCTTCTTTCACCCCAACAGGTCGCAGCAGATGGCCGCCCCTCCCTGAGCCTGGTTCTGCCGGAGGTTTCTTCCTCTTTAAAGGGAGTTTTTCCTTTAAAGAGGAAACTGTCGCCAAAGTGCTTGCTCATAGGGGGCCACATGATTGTTGGGTTTTTCACTGTATGTATTATTGTAAGGTCTACCTTACAATGTAAAGCGCCTTGAACCAACTGTTGTTGTGATTTGGTGCTATACTAATAAAATTGAATTGAATTGATACTATTATGACAACTATCCAAATAGATGTCTGATTAATGTGTATTCTAGTCCACTGAATTGAACTGTTGACTGTGTTTGTGCTTTTTAGACCTTTTTAATGGAATTACCTGACAAATAGCACAGCCTGCCCCCCAAAAAAAACAAAAAAAACAAAAAAACAGTAGTTCAGCTTTGACGAGTGAAAATCTAGTGGGGTTTTTTTTTTTTTTTTTACCTGTTTAGGAAATCTGCCAACCAAGCCAAATAGAAAATGTTTATTTCTGTTTCTGAAACAAAAACAAAGCACTAAGACATAAAAACACAATGACCAAAACACCTATAGTTATATAGCTCCTGTGGGGTTCAAAACAAATGGGTGACATCACAGGTGCCATCCATCTTTTATATACAGTCTATGGAAGACACCTATTTACTGTTTTCTGCCCAGATAACAACTTAGATGAATGACTGTCTTTGTTTAGCAGGTTCCAGTAACAATAGAGTCTGTAATGCTTCCTCATCATTAGGCTACCTGCAGACCGCTGTGTACAACAAAACACTGAGCGCATATATACCCTGAGCCAAAGGGCAGCAATGAAAAGAATGGCTCTGCAAATATAAATCATTTTAAACATCTATTAATTAACAATAAATCACCTGTCTGATCACACCCTAAGTTAAACAATGAACCATTCTTTCTTAGTTGACCCAGACATGAAAGAGACACGGCACTGCCACTTTATCCCACAATTATAAGCTGATGTTTATCGGTTCAAGATCCCTTCGCCTAATGAAGTTTCCCATAAAACTGTCATTAGGCTGTGAAAGGAGCCGGGGAGGAGGGATTTGAGGAGGAAAATGAAAACTGTGCAGCTTAATGTACATCATTATCGGGGACATCTCGGGCTGGATTATAAAAATACACTGAATCATCATATCTCATAATGACCAAGCACCTCCATTTTTTCTTTCAATTACTCATCGTGTGTCAATTAACACTGCAGACAAATGTTTGAAAGCATGTAAGTGCCTCTTAAAAGAAAACACACTGTGTGTCAGATTCAGGCAAATAGAGAAATTCATTTACACACTAAGTCAGCGAGCATTACAGAGGCATTAAAGGGCGCGTGTGCGTTCATGATATTATCACGAGCGTATTATTTTTGAACATTTTCCGATGCAGTACGGTGCTAACACGCTGCCTCTCAGCATCACGCGTTCTCTAATCGCAACAAGCTCGGCGAACCTTTGTTCCTAACTGAGCCAAATCAATTAGATTGCAGTTTGCTGTCCTTTCATTGGTCGTGAGCATCAAACAATTCAAGAAGGGAAAAAAGATCAATATTGCAAATGAAATAAAGCACTTGATGTTCTCCAGCGGAGATGCACTCATTTCTGCACAGAGATAGGGATGGTGTCTGGCATTAACTGTGAGGGGCTGGCAAAGACTCAGATCAGCTCTGCAAATACATCCTGTGTTGTTTTATTACCACAGATCATTTAACAGTTTTGTATTTGGGATTACCAGACGCTGCCGCTGAGTACATGATCACACAATAGAGTCAACTGAATCCATCCGTCTATCCTATTTATTAAAGCCATTACACAATTGTTAGCACTCAATAGATAAATCTTACTGACAGATTCACTCCATGAAACATAAATGCAGATGACAGTTTGCTCTCCAAGAGAAGCACAGATGCACAAGAGACCGCACCTCCAAACGACTAGGCTCAATTTTGGTGTGCAGCCAAATGTTCGGTGGCTTTAAGGATCAGAAGAATAATTGAACTGTAAGGTAAAGAGCTGCTCCATCGTTGAACACATAAAAGTAAAGTTAGTACCACATGGCCTGTGAAATTAGCTGTAAAAGGTTTTGTGTAGCAATGAAGGGAGTCTTTGTCTGAGCCACAACAGAGAGACAAGGATTTTGCTAAAGACTGTACAGAAAGGATGGCTGTAGCCAGAAAGCACAATGATCAGCCTACAGAGGGCTGAATTCCAACACAGCGGCGACTTTACGAGTCGGGGGTTTCAAAGGAGTGTTTATCAGCAAACTGTTGGTATTAGGTGACTAATCTAAAATAATCACCGCATCCATTTAAGCTATTTACGGCTTAGTGCACCTATGACCGACGGTTACATTTGCCTGCTCACATTTTCACCTTGTTGCACCTTGCAACATTAACACTGCCATTACTGAAGAGAGCATCTTCAGTGTAATGAGGTGTGAAGAATTTATAATGGCTCTAAACAAAATGCCTATGTGTCTGACTTTGACCTGCTCCAGCGCAGAGAGTGGCTTAAGTGTTATGTAAGCAAAGAAAGCTATAACATCAAAAAGAAAACGTCTTGATTAGGCTGGTCAGACATTTTGAAGCAGCCGGATGCCTAAAGAGACTCTAGTGTTACTGTTCGGGGAGCGAACCATGACGGGGTTTTACAGTTACGAGGGAGGTCCTAATGAGTCTCAGAAGGCTCCGGAGAAGCAAGAGTGACTCTGTGCAGCCCTAACAGAGTTGCTTAGACCAGCTGCACACATGATATATCTCCTCTGAGGGGAAAAATTCCTTCCATCCCTCATTTACTCTTACTTTATTTATTTTCCTTCCATGAACACATGAAATTTGTTTGAGGCCGTAGATCATTCACCTGACTAAAGAATCCAAAAGCTTTGCCCTCTTTATTCCTGCTTGCGCTGAAGCCGAAGCTTGAAACGTTACTTTCAAAAGTTAAGCGATTCCGAATGACGGCTTATGCTGAAAATGTAAAACGTCGTAGCTGGTTTGTGGAAGATGTCGTGATTTGAGCTCGCGGATACACAGAGGGATAAATCTCAGGCTAACAGTTTATAGATGCAGCGCTGGAAGAAAATGTTTTGACCGTGAACTCGGCTCCACAGGGGAGGGAAAACCAACAGCTCTATTTGGTGAATACACTCCATTTCTTCCCTTGCTGGCCTGAAACAGTTTGTCCCTACTGAGACTGCCGCAGGACTTTAAACAGAGGAGAAGGAAAAAAGAGAGCATTAAGCTGGTTAACGCATATACATCTGTTTGGTTTCTTTGGTTGTTTGTTTGTTTTGCTGTGAACTGATGTAGTGTGCAACCATTTATTTGCACTTTGTGTATTTATTCAAATAGTATTTAAAAGACAGTACTAAAAGACCCTTCTTTGTGTGAAATGACCAACTGTGCCCCCCCCCCACACACACACCCCTTTCATTAGATTTATAGGCAATGTATATGCAAAAATGTTCTAATGACTTCATGAAGTAATTAAATAGTTATGTGAGATGTATTTTCTACATTTCTTTTGCTGAACCTTCATTACATGACTGTCAAAAGTTTAATTACAAAAGGAGATTAAAATGATTTTGTGATGATCAAATATTAATACAGCCGGCGCGATCATTTCTCTCGGCCTTAATATTTCTTAATAATAAGCTGACTTGTATGAGTTTCACGCACATATCATTTTTGCGCAAGACACTTGACCTCAATGAAAAGCCAAGGATGAATTACCCAAGATGGAGCTGAATCACAGCACAATTACAGTCATTTCAACTGAGGTATTTTCTGAAGAGTGCTACACTACTTCTTATAGAGGTAGTCGTCAGACGCGGACACAGTGAAAAGAGTCCAGTGACCACGTATTACGTTACAGTAAGCGATATCTTTGAATGGTGAGAAACTGATATAAGCCACTCTCTTATTTCCACGCACACACACTGAAAGCATTGTTCACTTTTACTTTCGGTGCACCTTTCCATTTGAAACTAAGGCTGCTAAGAATGGCATAGAGGTGCTAAATTTAGTTGAGAAACAACCTGGGTGGTAGCCTAGCACAGGGACAGGAAAACCAAAGAGATTACATCCGAGATGGGGGTTTAATCTGCAGGAGCCAATTAGCATGCTAAACATTAGCCCATGAATCATTAATTCAAGAGTGGAATTACATTCATGCTAATTACTGCAGTTGAGTAGCTTTTTACTTTGGCTTGTTTTACTTGCAACTATAGAGAATAAACTTATGGTTCTCCTTACGCTTTTCATCAAAAAGCACACCGTTAACTAATATTCATCATGTGACAAGCATCACTCTTCTTTACAGAAGTTTAAAGTACTTAATATGGAGGTAGCTACTTTTTGAAGTTAACATCATAAACTTGGCTAGGACACTACGATATATTTTCAGTGTAAATACCACATATTAATCTAAGATGCAATGATCGCAAACACGAATTACATTTCTAAAATAAAGCTACTTTTAGCGGTCCATTGGCTAAAAAAAAGGGCAGATTTTATGCTTTCAGATAGCTAATTTTAAACCTAATGGCAGCAGACACTTAATGGCACGACATTATCTAACAATGAAAAAAATATGGTTAATATGAATACATGTTTTTCTTAGATTTAATATATAAATTCATTTTTAACATCTGAGAAAAAGAGGCCATTTCAGCTAGCCTGTCGAATTCTGTCAACTAGTTGAATTCTGTCAACTAGCTAAAACAGATTTCATGTTGGCAGGATCGTTCCCACTAATGTGTCTGCAAAGTAAAAATACTGTAATGTAAAATACCACATTTAATATAAAGTAATGTACAAAATTCTCAAGCTACCCTATTTTATATTTTCCTTCTAGGAGTTAGACTTTTCTTTCATTTTTAAAGGGTTTTCGAGCAGTAGTTCTGCAGTTCACTCATTTTTAGTCCAGTCTTTGCATTTGACCATAGTTTTTTGTTTAATAAGCTACTTTAGTGCTGGCATATGAATAACGCAAGCTTAATAAACGCACCTAAGTCACGGGACTTTGTACATCTTGGCGTGATATGCCATGTGTCCTAAAATCTTTGAGGAACCTGGAGGGAGAAAGAAAAAGTGGCATGCCTCAAGAAGAAATACAAAAAATATAATCAAAAACTTGACACAGGACCTGAGAGACACATTTGGCCCTCAAGTTCATCTACCACTGTTCGCTAAAGCCTCAACAGAAATGGTCTCAGTGCAACAGTGGCTGTGAAGTAGCACTTCCTAAGGAAGGGAAACAGAGAGGAAAGGCTGAGGTGTGTCAAATTACATAAAAACTGGACTGAAAATCAGTGGCAACAGGTCTTATGTTGAATCCAAATGTAAACATTTTTGGTTCAAATCACTGTCAATATATAAACAAAAGATGTACAATAGTGAGTGTCTAAAGCTGTCTGTAAAACTGCAGAAAAGTCCCACCAGAGTTTAATCCACCAAAGAAATACAGTCGACCCGCGGTATTATAAAAACGCTCATAACTGTCTATTTTTATAGTTCAAACACCAAATATACCTTAAACTATGATCCTGATGAAAATAATCAGAGAATATTTTAGATATGCTCTACAAAAAAAAAATCTGTGAAATTTTTATTTTTATATTTAGTCATGCTCCACAGAAAAATCCACGAATACTGAACCGTGAACAGACGGGGGTGGACTGCACCGTATTGGAAAGCGTCTGACTGACAAAGACTCACACACACAATAGAACAGTATCAGTCATGGATTGGCCTCCCCAGAGGTCACAGCTCCATATTATTGTAGGCGTGTAGGATCATCAGAGAATGAAACAAAAGGCAGCCAACATTCAGAGACGACCTCTGGAGTGTCCTGGAGAATTAGTCCTGAAGACTCCTCAAAGAAACACTGAAGTTCAAGCTGTGGTGAAAAATAAAGGTGGTTACGCCAAATATTGACTTTCAAGCTTGCTACTATTGAAACTCTATTTTAGCCTTATGTGCTTTTTTTCTGTGTTTGCATATTTCAGTAAATATCTGCAGCTATTTCTCATTTACCTAGTGACATGTAAGGAACAGATGGATGACTAAAGACTTTTGCACAACTGTATCTACATTTTGTACTCTTATTTCAAAAGAAAAACGTACAGTAAAGTACGGTAAACTTTTACTGAATCTTGCCCGTCTCTATCCATTCAAAACATAGTTCATCTTTGGTCAAAAGAAAACTACTAAGATGTTTTCCACTGATGTTTTGACAATTTTATGTGCCAAGCAAACTATAGATTTCATTTCAAGTGTTAGCAGACTCTTCATCAATTGGCTTCATATTTGTCATATAGATGGCCAGAGAGTGGTATTGATCTTCCACTGAATTCCCAGAAACAGACCAAATATGTCTAAATGTCAAATTATACGTTTAAAGGTTAAACGTGGCTTTATCGTGAGTTAATTATGCACACTTGTCCAGTGTTGTTAAAAGTCACTAGCACGCCAAATGTGTATTAATCCACAAGTGGAAACTGTCCACTAAAAACTGCAATTTTTCTGGGCAGCTATTCATATTTGCCACCAAAAAGTACAGCGCCCATCTGTTCGTCCTTAGACTAATTCTGCCATTATTGTGACCACTCATTTCGATGCACATCTTTAGTGGGAATGAATAATCAGTAAGAACAAACGGGCCATCGGGTTGAGCTTCACAGTGAAGATAAGAAGCAGTCCTCACACCTTCCCGTCACTACGTTAAGGCTTCGATAGCGAGTAAGCCTGTGGTTTATAATGCATCACTTAACATTAAATATTTGTATGTTGTCTGTGTCTGCTTTTGTTAGCGGTGAGGTCAGATGTAGATGATCAGATATGATGAATTATAAAATCTGAGGGAGCTTTTAGTGAGCAGTCTTTCTAGACAGAAAGTCTAGAGAGGCCGCGTGTGGCACAAAGAGAGATGTTGATAAAGGGAGGAAGGAGGGAATTCAGTGAGAGAGAGAGGTGCAGGGCTGGTTAGCAGTAGGCAGCTGGGGCCGGCTGTGCTGAACGGGCAGCAGCCAGGCTGATGGATTACACCGGCTCTCTCCTGGGTAAATGGACACCGCCACCCCTCCCCTTTTAACAATGTCTCAGCCTGTATCGTCATTGAAATGTCTCCAAAGATGGAGGTGAACATGCAGCTGAGCCACTTAATCTGAGAGGCTACATTTCTACCACAAGCAGTGGATTTGAGAGACCCCTGCAAAAGATCTTTTCTAAACAAATCTGATATCATTTTTCGCAGAAATGACTTGTCTACCAATACCAATATCATCCGCGAGCCAAGAGTAATGCTGAAAAACAAGACAATCCAGCCGTGCATCGATTCAGTCAAGACTAATTGCCAGGAAAGAAGCCCATATTGCTTTCATATGTATTTTCTCATTGTCATTTGCAGTACGCAGCTATGAGTGCAGCGGCTTCATTGCCTCAGCTTGGCATGTGGTTTTACAGGTTATGACACCGAAGATCACGATAGCTCCAACTAGTAAGACTGAAGCATTTTCAGGGTCCGCTGAGAGCTAGACAAGCCACTTCAATTAGGTCTGCACTGAAAGGTCACACTGCTTAAGAGTGTACTCTGACTAAATAAATAATGAGTAATGGGAATGTACACGAGCAAAGCAGTGCAAATTAACCCCCTCACTAAACACACTCACACGCACTTTCACATTTCCTCTCATAGTGTCGATGTCGAGGGGCCATCCTCGTGTTTTGCAGGTACAATCTGAGTCCTTTATAAAGCCCTTGACATTTTCTCATCTATTTCGCCGGGCCTTGAAGCTAGGAAAGCCTACAGTCATGCTCCTGTCTGAAGGCTTTCCGGTGCTGGGTTGCACAGTAACAAATTACAGAACAGCATTTCAATCACAGAGACTTTAATCCTCCTGCAGTTAAACACTAACATCCTGGCTTCGTTTGGGAAATAACCAAATGTTAAAACGTGACAATTTTAGAACAAAAAATATATATAATTGTTTATGCCTTGGATTCTCAAAACAAGCGTGCCCTGAAGCAAAAAGAGCAGAGGAAACAATTATGACTGTAAATTATTACATCATTCATATAACAGCTGGGTAACTGTAATAGATCTTTTTTCATGAAATGTTCTCCAAATGGTAGGTGTCAATTAACACCGTATCCTGGGACACCTCAACAACAGTCAACAGCTTTATCATCGCTCCTAATTGTAAATCACTCCTCAGCTTTAACCGCAAGTAACCATGGCAACAATGCTGTATGCTAAAAAAAAAAAAAAAAAAAAAAAGAAAAAAAGGGATAAAATTA
>VURO01048911.1:10969-75003 GCA_015108175.1 Pelvicachromis taeniatus
GTACTTTCTGTGACTATTTTCGTCGCTGTTGAGAACGAAATTGTCCGATTCTAAATTTACATCATTCCCATTAACTAATAGTGCGGAACTGCATTGGGTATGATAAGAATCTCTGCGTACACACAGAGCACAGGCCCTTTCCCCCTGGCTTCAAGGAGCCTCAAAATGCAGTCTAGTTAGGACTGAAAAGGAAGGCGGCTGACAGGATTGTTATGCAGACCACCGTGAAACTGGGATATTCAACAAGGAAGCTGTGGTGCCAAAACACATTGTACAAAGAAAACAATACAGTGCGTGTATTTCTGACACATAATGGCGGGGAAATTGTGCGGTGACACCGAACAGGAAATGACACAAAAGCCACTTCTTTGAAAGGCACGAACCAAACACAGAGCGGGGCGTACCATGTTGACGGAGTGAGCTCTTATGTGCTTCAGGATTTCAGAGGAGACCAACGAGACGCTCCATTCTGCTTTGGGATCATCTGGAAGTTTTCTGTAGGGCAAAAAAAGAAAGGAAAGGGTCTGTGGTTATCTATTCAGTTATACTGAACAGTGTCTGCACTGTAATGTGTTTGGACATTTAACACAGCTTTTATTACCAACAACAAAAAAAGGAGCTGTTGTAGAATGCAAACATGTGGGTGCGCTGGGAAATTCAGAGCCCCAAATATCGTGTATATCTGAAACGCCCGGAGGCCCTCGTTTCCACAGAGTGCACATCAAACATCACACTTGGCCCGCTGACTCTCTTGGCCCACTAAACATGCACACTCCCTTTAGGCTATAAAACAGAAGCACTGCTTTCTATGGTTGTTCAATGTTCTAAACTCAAGAGAAAAAAACCCCAAAACGAACACAAACACACTCACTTGCCACTGCATTAGGTACACCTGCTCATTAACAAAATATCTCATCAACTGATCCCTACTAAATACTGAGTATTTAGGCTTGTAGGCACGGTCAAGATGACCTTGAAGGGGCTCAAACTGAGCATCAAATAGGGAAGAAATGTGACTTTAGTTACTTTGAACGTGACGCGATTGTTGGTGCCACATGGGCATAAACGGCTTATTTTCCTGAACGAGTATCTCTACAGTGTACAAAGAATAATCAGAGAAAATATCAGATTGAGCAGTCGTCCACTTGGTGAAATTTCTTGTTGACGTCAGAGGAGAATGGCTAGAAGACTGTTTCAAGCTGATAGGAAGGCAATAGTAACTCAAATAAGCACTCATTATAACCACGGTGTACAGAAGAGCATCTCTGAATCTTGAAGCAGAAGGGCTACAGCAGCAGAAGACCACAATAAGCGCCACCATGGGCATCATTTAAACATCAAAGGCCACCTGAGTTTGTTGCTGACCACGTCCATCCCTTTATGACCACAGTGTATTTGTGCTCTGTTGGCTGCTTCCAGCAGGATAACTCATCATGTCACAAAGCTCATATCATGAACTTGACAATGAGTTCACTGCACTCAAATGGCCTCCACAGTCACCAGATCCCAGTCAAACCTTCGGGATGCGGTGGAACGGGAGATTTGCATCCTGGATGTACAGCCGGCAAATCTGCAGCACCTGTGTGATGCTGTCATTCCAATATGAACCAGAATATCTGACAAATGTTTCTAGCACAATGTTAAACATTGCCACACATGCCACATGTTAAACACATGTGGCATGTGCGTGTACAAAGGCAGAGAAGAAATAAAAAAATATTTAGAACAGTAGCTTTGCAGAAGCAGATTGATGCTGCTTCATCTTTCAAAGCAAACATATAGATAGGGAGACACACAAATAATGCCATGACATGCCGTTGTACACTTGGGCTATCATGTGGGTGGAACAAGTGAGACTGCATGCATGCAAGTATGTAGAGCCAGTTGCCGACATTTCTTAAGTTATAAACAGCAAACATTTGCCGCCTGCATGTTCTCCAGTATGAACATTTTTGAGCCTGTTTACAGGATGAAAGGAGGTGAAATATATACATATTGTTCTCAAATCCAATGTTCACATTTCCACGTATTGTGTAAATTTGTCTGCTTTCTAAAGCAAAAATATCTGCATTCCACTGAGAACTCTGAATATCTGGATACAGACTCATTTTTTATGTTTTCTTGAGAATGTCAAGACCACATCTCACATTTTTCTTATTTCATTTAAATTTGTGAAGACAGAAACTAAAAATGTTCCTATTTAACAAAGTTGAAAAACATTCCAAGTATTCCTAAATCTGGAGCGACTCTGTGAGTTATTCACGTCAAAATTGGGCCAAGCCCCATCTCTGGTAAAATTTGCATCCAAAACCATCCAGAACATTTAGAGATCGATAGCTTGTTTCCTTGGAAATCATCAGCTGATTAACTGTTAGCTGCAGGCCTGCTTGCGTGTATATATAACTGCTAGCTGAGTGTCAGCAGCTCCCCTCCCCTTAATTGCTAACACAAGCAATGAGTAGGGTGGGGTTGGAGGGCTGACTGTGTCATCAGAAGGAGGGGCAGCGGGTCAGGGGTTCAGAGGTAGTTTAAAACTGTCTGTCATCGAGTGAATGCACCACTCTGGCACTTAGATACCAGTGACCTACATATAATAAGGGCTGTGTATATGGACCTGCTTTGAGCTAAAAGCTAATAAAGCCAGAGTGAGGAGTTTCATCTTGCAATATTCTCTCTGTTGCATTTAATCTTTTATTACTCAAAACAGTTTTGAATCATTCTCGAACAACTGTAGCTGTGCAAAAGCCGGGAGAGGAAAAAAACTGAACAAAAAAAGATCAAAGACACCTGACCTTTCTCAAGCAAGATGCAGGCTGAGTGTCAGCTTTGCCATGGCAACAGTACAAAATGTCCTAAAGTAACCTCCCCAGCTCCCTTTTGTAACTTTGCATGTGGATGTCTAATTGCTTGCAGGCATCTGTGTGCAGTTGTTGAACTTTGGCCCACTAAAGAGATTCTGTGTGTGTGTGTGCGTATGCGTGTGTGTGTCTGTGTGTGTGTGTCAGAGAGGGCTTGTTTAGTCTGGTCACATGGACCACAGGTCTATGCAACTGCCAGACTTCTGTCCACACAGTCAGATTATATGTCCTGCTGGGAATGGCTGAGATGCCACTATGCGCCATTTGTCCGCCCCTAATATCCCTGTGTAATAAGGCAGTTACAACTATAGTAACAACACTAGCGTCCACGTGATGTTGCATGATGATTTACAGACGTGTGCGGCTGCACGGCCAATATTCAACCATATTTAACTAATAAGGCAGAAAAGGAACCATAATAGAATAGGCGTGTGCTGTTCACCGTGGAAATTATTATTTTACTGTTGTTTTGGAAGTAATTTGTGCAGAAAAAGAGGGATTTAATGTGACAAAATTCAAAATTTGTTGTTGGCTGCAAGGTTCAGTGAATGGAAAGCTAGCAGTGTGACTACACAGAAGCCACCCTGTGCTGCTGACAAATGAATCTTGAGTAAAAGTATAGCCAGAGGTCAGTGGCAGGGCTGGAACATCTCATCACAGTTTACTTGGCCCTGCCATGAGCTTCTAAATCAGCCAGGAGTATTTTTAACCACTGATCAATGTATATTTAATGCTTGTGTGCGGATGTGCTGTCTCTATTGCGAGTACCACTTTCCTTTCCTGAAACTTGTGCTGAGCTCTGTGTTTACATGACTACAGAGAACTACACTAATCCAATCGACAACAGATGCTATTAGTTTATAGTTTACTTCTGCGAGAAGCTTTCCGAGTACACGTGAAGTATGTTAACAGGGAAGTACAATTACTGAAGTCACAAAGAAATGAGGTGAGCCAGACAGAGTAAGGCTTCACTTTAGTCTGATGGATAATGTAATGAAGAAGCGGAATGGCTGGATTTGTGCAGCGAGCAGCTATAATCAAGTTCCAGGGAGCAGACAGAGGTCATTCCGGAGCAAGTGGAGAGGCAGTAGAGCGTGCTCAGATTGAGCTTGATCACAAAGGCCCCAACATGCACCGGGGCCCCTAGATACTGTCAACACAGCTGTCCTATTCAGTGTGTACTAAAGGGAAAATCCTATTGTAAAGAAGAAGCTGCATGTTACTCCTGTCATCTTGGAGAACATTGATACAGTTGTGAGTGAGTCCCACTGAAATCTGACATATGAAAAACATAACCCTACGGCCCTCTTAAAAAACAGAAAATCCAGTGGGGCCCACCCAATCTTAAATCTTCACTCTAATTAAAGCACCAGACAGAGTGATTTATTTTCTTAAAAAATGTAATTAAAAAAACATAAACAACACAGGGTGTTGGTTAAAAATTGCTAATGCTACCCAGTCATGTGCAAAGGGTTAAGGCCAATGTGCGACCCACCTGCCACTGGGACACAAACTTCAATAGAACAGCAGTAAAGTCAGAGTAATATCACAAAATCACCACCTCCTATTACCAGTTTCTAATGTAAGTAAATACATTTCTAATTGCTCTTATAACTACAGCCCACCTGCAGTACCTTTGTGGCCCACCAGGAGGCCCCACCCCAACTTTTGAGAATCACTGATCTTGACAATAAATCCACACTAAAAGTGCCAGAAACTGCAGTTCTCTCTATTTGACACTTGAGGCTGGCTTCAAAAGTTAGTCATTCCAATAAATATCCATAGTGAAATAACCAACTTCAAAGATGAAACTGATATGTTCACAAGCTGATCTGAAAATGATTTTGGTCGTCGTTGTCAAGTTTTCCCTTTGTAACAACAGATAACTTTCTATGAGCAAGCACTTGGTGACAGTGGGAAGGAAAAACTCCCTTTTAACAGGAAGAAACCTCCGGCAGAACCAGGCTAAGGGAGGGGCGGCGATATGCTACAACCAGTGGGGGTTATTATGTACAATCAACACGTTATTTGGTGTTAGTTAGTTAGTGGTTGCATTACAAAATGAGCCACAGTGAACAAAAACCCAACAAACTCTGTGGTTCTAAACGTCACCAATGACTAAAGCATATGAAATGTTTCACAGCTGGAGGGACCAAAAACAGAAGAATCGTAATATTACTTCATATCCTTTGGATCTTTCCCAATCCTCTCTAATATAACACAGCAACTTTGTGAAAAAAGCTTAAAAAGTACTGAGGCTGAACTCAAGTATGCATACTTTTCTGACACATTGTTAAAAGCATTTCAGTGAGAGTCAAGTTTTACTGATGTAAAAAAGAATTCTCTTACTAAAACCTGCACAAAATAATCAACCAATTAATCAACCAATTAATCAACCAATCGAAAAAATAATCAATTCTGCTCACTTTCCCTCGTACTTCCTTGTCTGGAGGTGATCAAGTATCACTCCGTGTACCCATCTGACAAACCACAAAATGATCGCCAACAATACAAGTTTATTCTAGTGAGATTTACAATGACAAAAATATGTTTACATGAGTTTCCAATATTAAAGAACATTAGAAACACATCTCAGTATAAAAAATAGACCCCACTGATGGCTACATCGCCCTATCTGTGCTGAGATCATGCTTAAAGGACAGCACTGTCTGTGTAATTAAACACAGTTTGAATATTGTGTGTTAGATTTCAAGATTTGGACTTGAACGGAGGGGGTTAAGAGCAAAACGCCAAAGACTGGCTAGCTGTGTACAGACACACCAAGGGAAAAACATTTTGGAATGACCTACATTAGCAGTGCTTAGAGCGTAGCCAAAATGTATCCCACAGTCCTTGGCAGTTGGCTTCAGCAGACATGGACAAGAGGAGGAGGAGGGGTGGGATAGAGCGAGAGAGCATGAGAGAGGCTGACTGTGAGAGAGTGGAACTCGGGCTCTCAAAGTGCTGATTAGGTGTGTGTTTTGGGCAAACAACAGAATACACAGAAAGGGAAAATGGGCTACACTCCAGTTCAGCAGAAGTGCAGACAGCCCTAAGATCAAAGTTCAGCTCTATTCTGTGTGTACAAGATGATAAAATGGGAAGTGCGCACATGTGAGTTAAAAAAAAAAAATCCAAAAAAAAAGCACACACACACACACACTAGCAATGCTCTCCCCGGGCAGACAACCTGGGCAGTCTGCCAGCTTATTACTGAGTTCCAGGTTAGTGCCAGAGTTCATACAGCTCTCCTGGTGAGCCAACATGGAGACACTCACATGTAGGCAGCCTGATGTTCTTAGAAACTCAAAACATTTTCAAGAAAAGTTGCGCAGTTGATCCACAGGAGAGGGGGAAAAAAAATCCTCTTTACCCATACCTTTTCTGTGTAACTTGACCTCACCAGCAGGCAGAGACAGACGACTTTCATTTGCTGACTAAAATCCTTATTATGCACAGCTTTGGCTTCTATCGTGCTTTTAGCTGTAGCATAACCTGTTCTGCACTGAAAGTGCTGTGTTCCTGCAACAAAGCTGGAATGTACGGCCATTTTTCTTTCCGCAAGAAAATTGTTCAAAGAGTGACACAGTTCTTTTTAACCCCTGCCTCCCCGAGACACACGTTTTGATAGGTTTTCCAGTGGAACTAGAATTACTAAAAGGATTACCTCTTACACATCACTGAACCCCAAATGGCCATAAATATCAAGTTTTGAACACAATACTGAAGAATAAAGGGCATTATTTAGGTGGTGTCCCATTTTATATAATTTAATTCTGTAAGGTGCAAAATATCATCATGCAACTAACAGGATAAAACGTCCAACAAATACTTTCAGCTCACGTATGGACATCCCAGTGTGCCCAGTTTGTTTCCCAGGGATCGCTCACTAATCCTTTGTGACCGCTTAAACAGGCTGATTGATTGCTCGGGGTGTACAAACAGGCAAATGCTCTTCTAAAGACTTTTAAAAGTAAAAAAAAAAAAAAAAGATACTTTAATGATAATTTGTTCTATAAATACTTGACTTTTTCAAAGATACACATTTAAATAGATCTGTATATACACAAGTTGTAAACGGATAAAAGGATCAATAGACTGATTCCATGATGGAATTTTTAAGGTCTTTAAAGAGCTTTGTATCCCGCAGGGCTGACCCATCGCTGCCTCCAGGGCCTACTCATATATTTCCCCTGTGACACAAAGGTAATATATCAGGTCAGGCTACATCGGAGCTGTCACTGTGAGAATGGGAGGGTTGTGATTTGTGGTCAGCTCTCTTATTTGTTCTTATAGACACCGGGTGGCAGGGAGGGGGGTGATGGGCTCCAGCAGGAACACATGCTGAGACCTGACTCCTTAACTGAATGCAGCATACATCAATGGACTGTGCACACATCTGTATATTTAGTGGCACAAACTCTCTGATTGTGAAAGGCACAAAACTGAATGACTGTTATTTTTATGTTGCATGCTTGGAGCAGATGGCTTCTTACTTGTGGTTTACTATGGTGATTCTGGAGGCTGGTATCCCCAACACGGCACAGCTGTTCAGAAGTTCTTGTTTACGCTGAGCTCCTTGATTGTAGTAGTTTCCTGTATAATATGTAGAGGTCACATTAGATGTTAGATATGGTATTTCTCTCAGTGGATTATGTATAATTAGCAGTTTTTATAGTTTAAATGTGGGGGTCCTCAAAGAGAACTCTGAACAACAGCCATGTTTCCTGTTCTTTTTTTTTTTTTTAACTTTTTATTTAGAAACATTTTTGTACACAAGATGAACAAAAAAACAACTCACTGTTATGAGGTCATGGGAAGACAAATACATGCATGTACGTGCATCTGCACTTACATACCCAAATACATATGCACATGTCAGTAATGCCAGCACAATATATCAAAGATTGGTGTCAATGGCCCAGCCATTTTCGCCAACGTCTCTTTCCCAAGTCCCGCTGAAGACACAGGGTAAAAGTCATGCACTCCATCAATCTGATGTTTTCCACTAGTGGGTGTACCCCGCCTCTCGCCCCAAGACAGCTGGGATAGGCTCCAGCACCCCCCGCGACCCTGAGAAGGATAAGCGGATGCGAATGGATGGATGGATGGATGGAAATAAAAAGGCTTATAGTGGGAGGATCTTTACAAAGCCAGCATTTTGTTATGGCCTTTTTCGCAGATGCCAAAAGGATTCTCAGGAGATAAACATCATCTGTAACTAAGTCTTCTGCCAAACATCCCAGATACATTGATTCAAATGTACAGCTCACATTAAATCCCAGTACTTTTGAAATTCATGTTTCCTGTTCTTATACCACTTATTGGGAAGCTTTGATTGTACCTGATAACTTGTTTTTAACTTAAGCAGTGCTCATCACAAAGGTTACAGAGTATCTGAAAGGACGCAGGCTTAAGGCAGGTACTAAAGTCATTGAAAATTTAAAATTAAAACATTAAGGAAACAAAAAGAGGGAGAAGCCACACAGACAACAGGAAGGTGCACAAAGACATAGAGAAGCCGCCTAAAAATCCACGAAAAAAGACTATGAAGGTGCATCGATTACGTTCTTTCAGTTGTTTTTTTTATATTTCAAACCAAATTACAAAAAAGTTGGGAACGCTGTCTGAAATGTGAATAAAAACACACTGCAATGATTTGCAAATCTCCTAAACCCATATTTTCTTCATTATAGAACATAGGAAATATATTATATGTTTAAATAGAAACATGTACTATTTGATGAAAAATATCAGCTCATTTTGAATTCAATGGCAGCAACATGTCTCAAAACAGTTGGAGGAGGGCAACAAAAGGGTGAAAATGTAAGTAGTACTAAAAAAAAGTAGTGGAGAAACATACTGCAATTAATTGGGTTAACTGGCAACAGAGAATGAACATGGTTGGGTATTAAAGAGGGACTTTCTCTGAAGTAAAGATGAGCAGAGCTTCGGTGGTCTGCATAACTTTAGAAATTCTGAAACAATTTCAGAATAATGTTGGTCTTCATAAAACTATGAACACATTAAATATATCATCATCTAAGGTACATAAGATTATCAGAAGATTCAGAGAATCTGGAGACATCTCTGTGAGCAAAATGGATTTAAAATGGACTAAGGAAACTTGGAAAATTACTGCTCATTGATAAAAGAAAAAGAGGGCATGATGCACAGTGATAAACATTGCCCTGACCCATTTTTATTGAGAAGTCTTATTGCCATCATATTCAAAATGATATATATATTTTAAAGTGCATATTTTCTCAGCATAAACAAGCGATATGTTTATATATGTTCTACTATGAGTAAAATATGAGTTTTTGAGCTTAGCAAATTACTGCATTCTGTGTTTGCTTACATTTTACACAGCATTTTAACTTTTTAGGGAATTGGGGTTGTACTCCTGGAAGATGCATGAGCAGTTGGTACTCTTGTAGTGTAATAACTGCTAGCGGAGCTCCTGGATGTCTGCAGAGCATTGAATGCACTCAAATGGGATGGGTAAACCATTAAATGTGCTTAAAGTTACGCGTTGTTCACTCATTTCTCCTCTGCTTGGATCTGCTCTGTGCGCAGACATTTATGTCTCGATTTGGGGAAGTGGCACATAAAGAACAACAGCGAGCAGAGGAGAAAAACTAGTGTGACCCTAACTGACAGTAAAACACACAAACATAAAAGTGGGTACACGTTTTTAATTGGTCTATAAATAATGGCGCTCTCCGATTAGCAGGTAGGGCGATTTTTCATTTTAATTTTATGTAATAGTGTGAGTATGCAAATATGAGCGTGCTGTATTCGTACCTTCAGACAAACAGAGCAAATGAACGGTGGCATTTAATTCAACGAGTCGTATGATCGTTGGCGCGAAGAACATACACTCATCATCCGGATGCGCAGTTACGACCAGAGCTCTGATATTCTCGCCGTTTGTTTCTCTGCTTGGTGGAGCGTTCAACGCACGCTTCAACGACTTCACCAGAGTCCGCTGATGTCGAAAGTAAATACATTTTATCAAAGCCAAATAGGACAAAATTATGATGACAGCCAGGTACGAAGTCATTATTTTGACCGTTACTGCATAAAATCCGTGTAAAGACAAAAGCTTGAAGTGTAAATGGTTCCATGTGTACAAATACGCTAAAACAAAACAAAACACAGTCTTTTTACTGTTCCTACCGGAAGCAATTTATTAATGAACTAACTCAACAACTAGAAGTATAACTCAATTCAACAAACATGGGTTCATGTGTTTATTCGCACGATTGCGCTATTTTTCTCTACTAATTGCAGTCTCAGTGACTTTTATTTTAATTTCAGTTTAAATGAAAATATAATGAGAACGTGAAACAGAATAATTTTCTGGCGTGTCTGAACAAATATGAGGAAGAAAACTTTTATATCGTTGTATGAATCAAAAGAAATAATCGTTTCTGAAAAGTGAAATAAAGAAAAAACACTAAGAACATTACCGTGTTTGAGGGGACGATTTAGTAGTCACACCATCACATTGTCCTTACAGATATATAACAATTCAAAATAATATTTTAAAGTTCTGCGCATAAAAAATGCATAACCGGCCACTTACTCTACTTTCTGCAGAGTCTAGTTTTATCTGTATACACGTATATTTTAAGGACTAGATATACCCTGGGGATTCATTAATAATAAGGGGAATGTTTTTTTTTTTACCCTTCCAGGACATCGACCGACAAATGCGGCGCAGCCTTCAGTCTGCCCAGTCGTCCACAGCCCATAACCCGCGGATTTACAATCAACTATTGCCACTTATTTCTGCACAGGGAAACCTTTCTCTGCCATCGATATATTTTCTTAGAATGAGGTAAGTACAAATAGTTACCATGCAGCACATCAACATGTCTAATTAGCACGCTATTTAAGCGCCCCGGTCTACGCTGAAAATCTGCCTTGCAAGATGGCGACGTGTTTGAGATTTCAAAGGTGAAATACGGCTAACTTAGCAAGCTAGCGACAACAACAGCAACATCTTAAACGCCATGATACTACGCTAAGGCGTTAAAGTACCGCATATTTTAAAATTGAACTTTATTATCGTGCACTTTCTGGGCGCATTTCCTGAGATGTTCTCTGTTGTAGAAATAACCCCATCCCCCCGACCAAGATAAGCTACAAATTCAATTGCGTTTATATGACAGTGTGGCGTTAAAAGACCCTAATAACAACGTACAACAGCATTATTTCACCATGCATGCCTGTAGCCGAGGCCAGGGAGGTCACCACAGCTGCTGGGTTTGCGTGGAAATTATCAGAGGGACCACTGTAAATAATTTACTTGCTAACTTTACCTAGAACTTTACCGCGATACGACGGAAGCTAATCAAAGCAGGATTATTATTTTTAAATTCTGCAGATATAACGACCCCAATCCCGTCGAATATTACAATTAAGACGCTCAGACCACCCAGGAGCCACATTTTCGTTTAGCTGGTATATTACATTATTTTAAAGGGATGAGAGAGATCCAAGAAATGACTCCCATTATGGGTTTGTGTACACTAACATACACTACGCTACATTACAACTGAGAACAAGGTTATACAGTAGTCAGGCCCCTAAGAAGTAGAGTTCCAGATTGTACTGCAAAGCATACCCATGTCTAGTATTCTGCTCTGCTTTAAGACAATATCGTACTAAGAAAAGTTGAAGTGATTTAATGTCCTACTCAACGGAAGCATTGTGACAGGAGATGAGCTGTTTCTTATTGAGAGCACACGAGTTTTTAACTTACTTTGAATTATATATAGATATATGCAACTTCCCTACCCTTATCATTAGGACTTAGTTTCCGGTTTTGGTTTGTGTGTCAGATTTGCTTGTAAATAGCAGGTCATCGCCACATGCTAGGATTCAGTTTTTTCAGAACAATAAAAATGGTGATACGTTTTTTTTTGTTTTGTTTTTATAAAAAAAAAACCCCACCAGTTGGGTAGTTACAAATTATTTTGTTGTTTGTAGTCTTTCTCTAATTATTAAAGTAGATCTCGTCCAAGGATTGAAAGGTAAAGTAACATCTCTTCAACTTTAGTGACCATGGCAACGGTTATAACGCCATAGTTTGGGGCCATGCTGTCTTGACTTGGTTTGTATTGTTTTGTATAATAAGGATGGATGGATATTATTATTATTATTATTATATATTATTATAATAATAATATTTGTATAATATATTGTATTGATTTGTATAATACAATACTTTATTTGTATTGTAGATAATGATGATTGCAATGATGGGAAAAGGAACACAGTTTTCTATAATGGATCTCAAGAGGAATAAAAAAAAAAAAATGGCTGCATAATCCAGTGATATATGTTTGCAGTAAACTAGCAAGCATACTAAATCAGTTTTAGTTTATCCGTATAGTGCTGACTGCTGAATAGTGCCTTCAATATTACTACAAGATGCTAAAATTTCTATCATTCATTCATTATTTGGAGTTTTGTTAGCAGTGTACCTATTTATAGCCTGTATCTGTAGAATATTAAACACGCTTGTACTTGTTTATGGCGAGTCACATCATGTAATCTATGATACTCAAACTGTTATCACACATGGCTGATTTTTCTTGTGTCTTGCAGGTCTACCGTTGATATGTGTTGTTTTTATCCATAAATATTTTGTCAAAGTACAAAATGTTGTGCTTTAGTTCATTTGCAAAGTACTGGAGTATCTGGTCTCTATGATTTGTTATTAGAGAGAAGACACTCATGAGAAAGGGTCACAATGCTCCCTGGCTCGGTCCTGGCTCTTGTTCTTTGTATGATGCTTGACTAATTGAGGGTGACAGAATTCTAAGCAGCCAAAACAAACTCACTCATTTTCATCTGAATCCAGTTTTGTTTAAATGCAGTGGCTAAGTTGTTCATCATGGGTACAGTTATGGGACACTATTTTGACAGAAGAACATGAAACAACATGAATTGAAAGTTTAAACCACCTCTGAACAGAAGTTTGTTAAAATCTGAGAAACTGTTCCCATGTAAAGGGAAATAGCCTTCAATAGACAGTAGATTGTTTGTATAAAAGATGGAAATGCATGACCGACAGACCATAATAATAGCTTGATTAAATCAATGAATCTTGTGCTGCACATAGAAAATGTCTTCACAGTTTTGAAAATAAATTGTAGAAAGAAATTGACATTTAAATGTCAGTTTTCTGCATTCTGTTTATCCAGATATTATAATTTTATTTTAGTGTAACCAAAGACATGGGGGCAGTAAAGTAGTATAAATACACCTGTGACTTGAAGTAGCTGAAATAGACCATCACGTATGAATAGTTTGTCTCCCCCCCCCAAAAAAAAAAGTCTGTATTTTCACAATAAAATGTCAATAAAAGTCCTTCTTCAAACCACCTGTTCACATAGATTAAATGTGAAGGAAAGCAGTCTCTCTGCTCCGATCTAAGAGGGGTTTGTTTTTCATGGCTCTCCACCTCTCTTTTTTTTAACAGCGATGCTTGCAGCAAGGTCAAGTCTGTATTTATTTTAAAGCTGAAGTTACTAAATATTTTGCAGATGTAGGTTATTAATCTGAAATGTGGAGCAGCGTGGTGGAGTCATGGCTAGCACCGTCTCTTCACAGCAACAAGGTTCTGGGTTGGACTCTTGTTCTCCTATACCAGCGTGGGTTCTCTTCGGGTACTCTCACAGTCCAAAAACATAAATTGGCAGTTGGCCGGAGGTGTGAAAGTCTTTTTTTTTTTTCTTCTTCTTTAAAAAGCCATGTGATAGACTGCTGACTTATTGAGAGACTCTAACCCCCCGCCAATGGCTGGGATAGACTCCAACTGTCCATGACCCTGAATGACCCTGACAAGCGGCTGCAAATCGATGGAGAGAATATAAAATCAAAGTTTAGAAATAGGTTATGCTGAATTATGGATCATGTCAGCAAAACAAAAATTAATTACATTGTCTTTGTTTGTGGGTTAGATAAAGTTTGATCTACTGAAAAACAAATAAATTTTTTGGTATGTCTTATTTTTGTTTGTGCCTATAGCACATGTATGCATTTCTTTCTTTTTTTTCTCTCTAACAGTTGTATTTGATATGATTTAAAACATCATTTAGGCATTTAACTCTTTTATTGTAGATTATAATAATGACATGTTTCAGTTTGTATGCTTCAGATATTAATATAAAAGTAATCTTTGAGATTTTTGCCCCCACATAACATTATTAGTTTGATACAATAAAATCAAGTTAATTGAATTATCCACGTCCGAAGTGACCAACTTTTTGTTTTCATCCACAGAAAGATCTTTGTAGTGTTTTCTAGAGCTGCAGCTGTAATGTAAACACAAATATGTTTTATGCTTTAGTTGTTGCAGACCATCCCTGCATTTCTTTTGTTTAAAAGCTGCGGCTTAAACAAATGTCTAGATAAATAATAGTGTTAGAGTTTGTAATGTATTTATTTTGGGTTATGTTGACCTCATTACTTATATTGGAAATGAGGTGATTTTTGAGCAAAGCCAAAATTCTCCTCGCAGATACTTTGTTGCTCATATAAATAAGTCTAACCAGCCCGATCACATGAGGACTGGTCTGTTCCCCTGTGCCTATGTGTTTGTGTTGTATATTATAACTTGATAGTATTCCCTAAAATGATAGCTCATTTCCGTTTCTGCTTTGTGTGATTTTTGCAGGGTTCTTGAAAAAGATTTTTATCATACACTTAAATATTGTCAGCTTATATGTAATGACTTGATTAGATATTTTTTTTAAGTACAGAAAAATGCTTTTTTTAATATACACATTAATGTCTAAAATGTGAGTTTTTGAAAAGTGCCTGTATGTTTCTGTCTGGTGCAGGTGGTTCGTGTCTCCCAACATGGTCTAGCTAAACTCTGCATTCCGTGAAGCAGCTGCAGCCCGCTAGCACTGAGCCAGGATGTCCAGTAGCTCGGGCTACCCCCCGAGTCAGGGGAGCTTCAGCAGTGAGCAGGGCCGATACCCATCACAATCTGTCCAGTACACCTTTACCAGCACCCGCCACCCACAGGTAAAGCCTCCCTACTGCTTTCTTTTATGTTGAGCAAACAGGCATGTTTGTATCCTCACCCCAGTCAACCCCTATCAGCCTTTTTGTTGTGGTGTAGAATCTCAGTGACAGCTGTGATCGTGTTGCGTTAGTGTCTGTCTGTATGATAGATTTGAAGTTGATGATGGTGGTATCTGAGAGAGCAGCAGATGGATTAGTTTTGCTTTTCAAAAATACCACTTGTTCTAAATTGACCAATCAGTGTCCTCGCAGGATTGAACCAGGGATCTTTTGTTTATTGGGCCAATGTGAAAAGTAGTTTTACTTCTATGAGAAATTACACTGGTTTTCAGTAAAAAAAAAAGAAAGTGGTGTAAAATGGTTTTATTGTTGCTGAAATCAGATTTTGCATAAGATTTTGTGCCACTGGTTTCACTTGAATACCACAAGGAATCAAAATATCAGATCCATTAGATCCATTTTGTCTTTTTTTTTTCAAACTTGCTATGACAGCTGCCTGTCCTTCTGGAAACTACCTAAAACTTTGCGATTTATTTTCTTCCTCTACTTGGCTAAAGGCTATCTTTTAGTGATGTAGTTGATGTTTGGTGTAAGGAAAAAAGTGAGAGCTTTGCAGCAATTATAAATGCAATAGATTAATCAGTCCTGTAGTATAAACATGCACCATTTGGTTTTTGCAATTGTTGGATGTTAAATATGGGATAGAAACTAAAATTTGATTAGTAGTCTAGCTTTAGATAACATTCCAAATAAATGTTGATTTGAAGAGGTAATGCACATCCTTGGACTAATTTACAGTCAAATTCCAGCTTTGCATGGAAACAGAGTCCAAAGTTGAGTTTTTATCAACGTCACTGTCTTGTTGTTTGTGGCTTCAGCTTCAACAAGCCTTTTCTCTTCATTTTCAGCTACAACTGAAGATGGAAGTGATCTAAAACAAGCAAACCAGACCAAACCCATTTTTTCATTTATTAGTGTTACATTGATTATTTAAGCCAATTAGAAATCCAGTGATGACGTAGTCTCAATAGTGAAAAACCGTGTGTGATGGTCATTCCCGTGTCCCGCATTGTCCTTCTGCACATTCATTTGAGAATGTTGGATGGTGTTTGGACATTTTCAGTGGTATGTTTCTTAGAAGCTTACTTTCACAGAAAACTCTCGACAGGACATTTCGGAGCATTCACATTGTTTGCTTAAATCTGGGACAGAAAGGGGATTTGGAAATGTTTCCTGTAACTGCATTTGCTTGTTCAGGTTTGTTTGGCGGTCACACTGTGCTGATAACATTTCTGTGTTCTTTACCCCATACGGTTTTGGATAAAAGCCTCTGACTATTACAGACGTTTTAATCAATTTTCTTGCCATCAACAACATTCCTTTTAGTTTGCCAGAGGAGGAGTAGTGCTGCTGGTTTCAGTAATTCCATTGTGCACTGACTAATGGCACGTTTGAAAAACGAGTGGAACTGGGCCACACTGCAGGACCGCCCTTGTTCTTTAGTACTCCAATATATATTTTTTGTATATTCCTGGTAAGCTTACCGATGATGTTGTATTCTGTCCTTACTCTGACCTCTGTGTCCCCCCCCCGTTTTAATAAGGGGAGATCACAGATGAAAATGGCCTCTTGGATTACTGTGCCACATTTATAGCTGAGTTTTTCTTTGTTATAAACCAACAAATAAAATTATGTAAGCTAACAAAATAGGCAAAGCAAATTACCTTAATTATTTTTAATTTTAATCTCTGATTGCTGGCATCGTGATTGTCTTCTCAGAGTTGCAGCCGAGTGGCCAAAATGCCCATTGAGTTGCCTTTATTAGATTAAGTAGAACAGCTTACAGGAAATGCGGTGGGTGGGGTTGCAGGCATGTGTTTATGTGTGTATGTATGCATGAGGCGAGATGCAGCACAGGTCCATGGCTAGACTCTAACTGGGGACATTGCAGTTACATGATTTTTGTGCCCCTTGCAAATTTTTTGACAGTGCATTGTATAGCCAGTGTTGGTGTTTACAAGAGCTGCTGGTGGGGTGGGGGGGAGGCATTGATGCCAATAATTGTGCTTCAGGTTACAGTTCATGTGTAAAAGTGTGAGTGAATCAGAGTGAGACGTATCTGTGGCAGAGAAAGGTGTCACTTTTGTAGACACTACATGTACTTCCTAAGGATGATCCGTTTGCTGCATCTGTGAGGTGCTTATAGTTTATGATGGCATGTGATGTTTGTTTTTGTGTATTGATTTCCATTTCTCCTGCTTCACACTGTCAACAACTTGAATGAGATTGAGATTTAAGAATCGTATTGCTAAGTGTTCCTCTTGCCTTTAGGATTTCACCGTCCCAGACTACCGGAATCACATGCAGGATCCACAGGGTCGCAGAAGACCGTCTTTACTGTCCGAATTCCACCCTGGAGCTGAAAGGTAGGATCTTAATATTCAATAACCAAACTGCTTATTAGGCTTCATCAGGTGCTTTCTTATTTAAAGTTTTGTTCTAGAGAGGTTTTCCCTTATTGCATCCTCTGATTAATGTTTTGCATTTTGACAACTAGTTGCAGCTTTTGATAAATTGGTAAATTTCTTGTTTACGTTTCTTTCTCAGGCCTCCAGAGAGGCGCCATGGTTACGAACAGCAGTTTCACTCTGTCTCAGCCCAACCTGAGCATGAGGCCTTGGAGGCTAAACGCCCTCGCATGGAGACTGTTGCTGAGGCTCATATCACCCGCACCACTCCCACTGCGGGGGGTATTGTTCTGCCTGTGCCCCACACTGTACAGGACAGCCTAAGAGCCACTGTGGAGGTCAAGAAGGTGGGCATCATATTTTTGCACCCACATTTTGTAGGTCCATATTTGAACCAGTTTATCGGGCAGAAATAGTTAAGCTTAAGGTTACTTTGTTGTAACCTCTGGTTGATGTATGGTGTGATGCAGCTGCACCATTAAACCAGTGCAGGTTTCTAACACAGGTAATGATGTACTGATATTGGTGTTGACTGATTGGGCTGTCAGGTTAGACTGACATCTACTAATGTTAGTGTTCAATATAAAAGATACTGTGATGAACATCTGAAAGACAAAAGATTAGGTCAGTTTTTTTCCATAATTAAGATTTCTTTATTTTTCTGGAACAAAAGTGAATATAAATGAGGACTAAAACAAAACAAGGCTCTCCACTATCTCCACATTTTTAAACATCGGCCATCGTCCCTTTATCCCTCTCAGGTGCTAAAGTCAGGAACTTAACAATAGGTTTCTGTGGACAATAAAAAAACAAAAAAAAACTTGAGTCTGAGTAGCCACTCATGGATTCTCAAACACTTAAGACTAATGCAGTCATGAAGGTATATGAAGGTTTTATTGCAGGATAGGGCTATTTTGGTAAGGTGATGATTTGATTTGTATCCTCAGAGGATGTAATTTATAGGCCTGTGGACCTGAGCAGTGCCTATTTATCTGGTCTTCACTGATACTATCAGGTTAGCCAGTAAGCCACGCACTGGCTCATGTTTCTCCACTGTCAGCACTTGGATGTTGTTCAGCTGCCTCTTTGCTGAGTCTCTCATCCCACAATCAGAGGAACTCTACCTTCTCGGACTGCCACTGAAAGTTGTAGTCCTTGTTCTACCCTGGACATCATCTGTGCTCGGGACAGACAGAGTAGAACAAGAACTGCTCTTTCTAGATGTTAGACAATGACAGTCAGAGTCAGTCTGTAGGTGAGAATCACGTAGACGTAGCTGAATGGCTCAGAGCCTATGCATAGGGAAGCATGAAACCAAACAGGTCTGTATTAGCTGTGTTAGGTGAATTAATTTTCAAAAATAAAATAATTGGTAAATGAAGCTCGTCTGTGATATTATTGCCAGATTGCCTACTACTAATTTGTATAAACGTATTTAACAGTTTTTTTGTTTTTTGCCAGGAGACTCAGTTCACTGTCAAAGTGGAGTCTCCATCCCCAGGAGGACCTACACTACACATGGGGGAGGAGCAGGACACGTCTCCTTCCAAACTGTCCAAGGAGGAGCTGATCCAGAGTATGGACCGTGTAGACCGAGAGATTGCTAAAGTGGAGCAGCAGATTTTCAAGCTGAAGAAAAAGCAGGTTGGTTAACCAGCTTGGCATTTTGCCTCTTAACATATTTCAAACTCAGTGAGTGTTGTGTAAGAAAACTTGGCCCAGGTAATGTTTTTTTCTTTTTCTTTACTTGATATTTTAAAAAGCAATACAATTGAGAGACTGAGATGATGCTAATTTTTGAACAGCATTGAGGAATTGCTTAAATATAAATGTTAAATATAAACTGTATCACAGCTAAACTTCAAATTGACTGTTTATCTTAAGTGACACTGAGGATAAATACTGAGAAAAATATTCATGGGAGGGTCTCAAAAATCCACAAATCCATTTAGTAAAAAAGTCACGTTAAGGTAACAAGCCTAAAAAGTGTTGTACGCTCAGCTCAGGGTTAAAATGATCTACTGAAAGTCTTTCCCTTTTAGAGAAGCCTGTTCAGTATGTCTGGTGCTAAATATCAAGTTCTCTACTGACTTGGTGATGAGCCTCCCGATAAGCCCTGGAGGCTTGCTTGTCTTCTCAGTGAGCTCCAACTTGCTCTTTGACCTTGAAAAGCCAAAATTAAAGCATTCCTCAGGACTATAAGTTGCCTCTGCTGTAGATATATAGGCTGACAGACTTGTGCCTTTCATTTTCTGGTGTTTTTCCTGGAAGGTACCCTCAGAAACGACATTTCCACATCCCTGGGTTTACTTTTTCTTGAGCCCAGCATCCTATTTATATTAGATTGTTTTTTACTTTTTGGTCATCGTTGAACTCTTTTGGAATTCCATCTAATTAGATAGAAATGTTAACTGATCTTGGCTGCAAGATCTCCCTTTTCCAGTCTGCCTTTTCCCAAGGTTTTCAGGGATTTCATGTTTATTTGAGGTATTTCAGGAACTCCTAATCGGGTCCCTGTAACCTGGTAGTTTACATAACCTTTAGCTGGTAAACATTGACCTAGCAAACATTCAGCAGATTAGTTTGTCTGTGTTCACTGACACGACCCCAGTGGCAGAAACCTTCAACCTTATACACAAAAATGCCTGCATCTGACAATACCTGCATGATCCTCAGATATGAGATGCTGGGATCAGATCCCTACACGGGTCTGTGGTTTTTCACAATCTGCTCTGTATGGTCATGCATAGATGAAATAAGTCTCTCTACTCCACATTGTTATTCTCATCTTGTATGATATAAGTCAAAAATTCATGTGTTCTTGTTGTTTCTTAGCAACAACTTGAAGAGGAAGCAGCAAAGCCAGTGGAGCCCGAAAAGCCAGTGACTCCTCCCCCAGTGGAGCACAAGCACCGCAGCATAGTCCAAATCATCTACGACGAAAACAGGGTTAGTCGTCTCATGCAAACACCAAGACACGCCTGCAAGAAGCACTGGTTCTTTGCTCTCTGGCCTCTGTTAGTTTGTTATCTTGAACAATTGCAAACAATGTTTGCAGAGCTGGAAGAACAACATCGCTTTTTCTGTTTCAAATCGTGCCACAGCAAAGTGAACAAGTGTTAAAACCACCAATGACACGAGCCAACCCGTGACAGTCTCCACCCTCAAATTAAGTAATTCCTTTTGTTAGCTGATGGGTTTGGAGTTTCATTCCACTCCCACTATTCACTTTCTGTCGTATCTAAGCTGTGCTAACCAGCTGATGATATCTGAACTGTTACTGCTGACTCCCCCGTTCATGTGCATCATCTGTTAGGAGAAGATGGAATATTTTTATGGGTGTAGCATTAAGTTAATGGGACGAGAAATGATGCTTGTTTTAAGTGCTGAATCTATTTATCAAACATAACATATGATTCTTTTTATCAGTTAACAATACATGAATTAATTCAAGGGCGGGGGTAGGCCTCATTATGTATATTTCAGTTGAACAACAGCGCAGCAAGTGAGGATGTGTTTACAGAGGTCACTGGAGTTCATGTGTGTCAGACAGTGTTGTGGTAGGAGAGTGCTGGGGCACGCCTTCCCTCCTCAGTCATCCATTAACCCTTTAGGCTGTAAAGCTGCTCAGGCTTTCCACATAGCATTTAGTCTGGCAGCTGTGGTTGTTTGTCTCAGTCTGCAGATGGGGGTTTGTGAAATGTGAAAATGAAGAGTTGGTATGTCCCTAATGATCTTGAAGAAGCTGACAGACCGCAGTGATCCAGGAATACTGCCTTGCCTGCCCTGTTATTTACGCTTCAGTGGGAGTTCTCACTTTTAGATTTATTTAGTTCTTGTATCATGAATTGCTTTTCAGGCTTTTGTAATTTCTTGCTTTTTGAATTAACTAATGGAAGAAGATTATATGTCAAGCCAGCTGAATACATCTGAAATAATCAAACACGTGTCTGTTAAACATTTTTGTTTAGTTTTAAAGTCTTGAGATAATGGTTATGGTAGGGTGACCATATTTTGATTTCCAAAAAAGAGGACACTTGGCCTTTAATAATACCGTTTGCCTAAAGAAACTTTAACATAGTTAAACGATACCTTCTCTGCGCGGCTAATGAATGGTGAAATAAAAAAATGTCATATAGACTTTTACAAGTCAACAAGTGCAAAAAAAGAGGACGGTTGGTCACCCGAGGTTATGGTCATAGTTCAGTACTTCACTTGAGAAAGAAAAAAAAACTGACCCTACATACCACAGTGTTTGTTATTGTATTTTAAAGATTACAATTAAAAAAAGTATCCAGATTGATCGGTGTAATAAATGTCAGTGCAATCAAAGGTAAATTAAAAAAAAAATATATATATATTATTTTCCCTCGTTGTGCTCCTGCAGTGAGCCCTCCTCACAGTTTGAGAGCCACTATTTTAACTGAAGCTTCCTTTTAATGCTGTGCTGGCAAAATGTCTCAAAAACAACATAAATATCCATATCTGAAGATGAACAAAGTTGTGTTCCTGCTGCCTCTCTTTACTTTTTTAAATCACCTGTTACAATCTTGTAACAGGTGATTTAAAGATGTTTTTAAATCACCTGATGTTCTAGATGTTTTTTCTTGATCTAGAAAAAAGCTGAAGAGGCCCATAAAATATTGGAAGGCCTTGGTCCCAAGGTCGAGCTGGTAAGTAGTTTAATGGTTAAGATTTTTGACCTTACATAAGCTTTGTTGAAGAAGTACTGCTGCGACATTACAGTTTGTCTGTTGGCTAATGATTAATCCACCATCTGTCGTTTTTCTGTTGTTGTTTTAGCCTTTGTATAACCAGCCGTCAGACACAAAGGTGTACCATGACAACATCAAGACGTGAGTGTCCTTATTTATTTATTTTTTTCCAAATCATTTTAATGAATATCCTAAGTATAGGACATGACGCTTGCCTCTGTATCATTATAAGACGCCTCTGAGCTGAGGAAAGCAGTGGCGGTAATATTGACCGTGGCGAGATAAAGCCGCTGATAAGTCTGTCTAATCTTAATGCTGAGTCACCTCGTTGAACTGGCCTACTGACACCAGGGAGAGCGAGAAAGGAAGTGAGAAAATGTGTATGTGCCTGCATTGGGCGTGTTTAAAGTAGGTTGCGTTGGGTTGAAGGTCGTGTCGTCTGGGACAAAACCCTTATCGCTAAGTATGAGAGCAGCCCATCTGGCTCTACTTTTATCAGGACAGGGCCCACTTCTGTGTGAATGTGCTGCACAGGCTGCACATTCAGGGTCATCGCACTCACTATTCTTTCCCCACCATCATGTGCAAACACAATACATCTCAGTATTTTGGGCTCACTACACAGATAAAGTGTCTGGTAGTGTGCTGGAACGAAATTTGAGATTATTGCGTCAATGAATTTTGCAATTTTTAATTAGGTAGCCGCTAAAGGCAGCTCTTGTGTTAAAACTAAAGTCTTTTTTTATTGTAATTCATTAAAAATAATATTGAGTGATTTTTGTTCACTTCTGTTCACTTTCAGAAACCAAGTCATGAGGAAGAAGCTGATTTTGTTTTTTAAGAGGAGGAACCATGCACGTAAGCAAAGGGTAAGTGCCCTTGTACATTTAGTTGTGTCATTGTTATGGATACAGCTCTAACAGCATCCTGTATTTCCATGGTTAGTGTGACAGTCATAACATATGTGACTGTTTGTGCTCAGATGACCTGAGCTGACCCTGATGTGATATAATCATGGTGCGATGAAGTTTTTTATATGTGCTTTCTCCTTTTCTTATGTAAAGCTAAAGAGTATTGAGACAGTCTTGACATAATGAGCCGTAAGACACGGAGTATCTTTTGACTTGTCACCCAACTGGTTCCAACAGATGGCTGCGCCTGACCCTGGTGGTACCAGAGGTTTCTTCCTGTTATAAGGGAGTTTTCCCTTCCCACTGTCACCAAGTGCTTGCTCAGAGGGAGCTGTCTGATTATTGGGGTTTTCTCGGCGTTATTGCAGGGTCTTCATGTTAAAATATTAAATACCTTGAATCAACTGTTGGCGTGAGTTAACGCTATCTAAATAAAATGGAATTGAATTGAATCTTGAAGCAATACGTGGCACGAATAACAAAACATTTATTCTGGTTTTAAAATTTGTATCAGAACATCCGACAGTTTTACGGGCTCCCTTTTATAGGATTGACTAATACATACTGAACCTCTTTGAACATTTAATTTAATCATTTAGGCGTATTTTGTTTTTAAAAGAAACTCTTGTAATTACATGTAGTTAAATATAGAAGGTTACAGTGAAGAAAATTAACATTTTATCTTACTGGTGAAAGTTTAATTATTGAGATTTCCGATGTGCACATAATTTAAAAAGGATATATACAATATATCATACTGTGCAATAATCGTGAGCCATGCCCAATTTCTTTATATTTGCTTTGCTAGACCTTTCTTAAGTGCTCTTCATCAGCACTTCTCCAGGCTTTCTTTGGATATTGGGTGCTTTTTCACAAGTGTTTAGTCGAGTCCTTATACGTGACCATTTTCAGAAAAATATCTATTTTAGTGTCTGCTAACCCATTTAACACTAACCTAAATGTTGTGCTGCTATTTGATGTCAACTGTCCTGACTATAAATAAAGCTAATACTAGCTTTTAAATTTGTTTCATGGCCCTAAACTGTATGCATGTTTTCCCAAAATTTATTTTAAGACCTACATGGAGAGCATTACTGCAGAGAAGGGACTTTTAGGCAGATAACCCATCTGCCCCATTTAAATCTCATACAAATATCATTTGAAATCAGACTTTGACAGGCCAAAAGAGGAAACTGATGGAATAATCCTGTCCATTTCTTCTTATTTATAGTAATCGAGCAGATAGAGCATTTTGTAATCTTTATTCACAAAAATTGAATACTGTTGCCATTAACGATCAACATTAGCATTTTGGTAAGAAAACCTGCATTTTGTAATTAAATTAACTAAGTATCCTGTATCTTAACTAGAGTTTGAGCATTTGTAACAAACCAAAACCGATAAAAATCTGTTAGAAACTCTGCGAGTTGTCCAGCCCGCCTCACTCTGACTCATCTTTCCAGTGAACATCAGCGAGCAGTTCTGCATCTGTGTCTCTGACTGTATACACGTCTGTGGTCAGTACACCAGCATTGTTATCCCTTGAGCTGTGCTAATGGCTAATAAAAATAATGTACTGATGTATTTACAGAACAGGAAACATCTTGTTTTCCCTTGTTTGTTCACTGTGGCAGCCAATACATGCTTTTTTTAATGTAACAGAATAATAAATATTGTCACATGAAAGACCAGTTCTTAGAAACATCTGGCCAATTCTCCATCTTTCTTATCAGTTACCATTTATTTAAATATTTCAGGCGTAAGCCATGTGGAAACACTTGGCGTGGGTGTGTATGGCAGTGGCTCAGTGAGTCCCACCTTTCCCTCTCTGTGTCAGACAGGCTTTTGGACTCTGAACAATGGCAGAGTGCACATGGCTACACGCCAAGAGGAAGGTGAATTGTTTGTCTATCGCTGCACATAGTGGAAATGAGGCTATATTGTCCTCCAGTCTTTCCAGATCGTAACTTAACATTTTACCTCTGACACTTTTGGAAATTATTACAAACAAATCCTTTTTTCCCTCCATACTTACTAATAAACAAATGGTCCCTACATGTGTTAATAACAACTCAAACAAAGAAGCAATGAGCTCTTGAACCTTATTTGTAGATAGCAGATTGTGCATGGGTCAGGATACTGAAATAGGTAATGTCAAAGGCAGACACAAACCGTACAACAAACACAACGAGTTCCTGAGCAGCTTGTACTCGGTGAACTCTGCTTTCACTTCAGCCCGTCTGTCGCCGTGTTTACTTTCTCGCTCCCTTTCAAAGATAAAGTTCAGCACAGGTTCCAGTGACTGGTCAAATAACACGTGCACTAATAAACACACGCTTACCTGCACGTAAATGTCACGATCATTAGGGTTTTTTTGGGGGGGGGGTTTCCCCCCAACTTTTTAACCTTTTACCATTATTTGCATCTGTTTTGCCTCATCTGTCCAGTGGTGTAGCAACATTTGGGTTGGCCCCAACAAACAGAGTTGTTGCCTTTGTTTGTTCAGAAATGTTTGAGTGCCGTTCCTGGCGAATGAGCCAGACTTTTTAAAGGCATGGAGATTTTTGCTAGTGTTAAACAGCGATGTTGCTGTGATCCATCAGATTTAGTGCCTTTTTGTAATTTGAATTCATTATAAATCTTATTGCAGTTATTGCAGCTTTTGACAATATTGCATGATAAAAGAAGACTGTTGAGTTAGAGTACAGGGGCTAGTTGACAATTTCCTCAGAGTAGTATTGGATGCCAAGGCAATGTCATCCAGATTAAATATCTCTTTCACACTTTCTGCAGAGCCAAATATAAAAACTTCATTTTTGTTTGGAGATTGCAGGTGTGTCCTTAAAATGAGATGTATATTGCTCAAAAGAATGAAGGGAACACTTGATTCTCACAATACAACACAAGGTCAGGTAAATTTCAGGGATAAGGAAAAATAAACCATTTCTGTTGCAAACGAAAGTAACATCAGGAGCAATAGAAATGCAACAAGACAAAAAAATGAATAGCTGTAGAGGTGTTGGCCATAGATCATTGCTCTCTCCTGAGTAATTTGTCTGTAGTTGTGCTTTTTGCTGATGTCCTTGTCACTGCTGATAGGATGAGCTGCCCGTTCAGGTTGCATAAGTAGTGTAGCTCCTCCAGCTTGGCATATCCATTTGTGCCAAGAAGAGGTAAGTCAGTAAAACTTTATTTCTATAGCACCTTTCAGGATATTAAATCACAAAGTGCTTCACAAGAGCCAACAATGTAAATAAATAAATAAATGAATAAGAGGCAGATTTAAATAGATGTTTTTAACTGCTTTTAAAAGAGGCAGCAGAGTCAAATCCAAAGAAAGAGAGTTCCAGAGTCTGGAGGCCATTGAACAGAAGACTCTATCTCCTTTTGTTTTCAGCTTAGTATGGGGCACCATCAGCAGACCCTGGTCACAGGACCTCAGGGACCTATGGGTACAGAAGCCCTCTGATATAACCTGCTGCCTGTTCATGAAGAGCTCTCCAAGTCGGCACAAGAATCTTAAATTTCACTCTGACATAGACCGAAAGCCAGTGTAGCTGCGTCAGAAGCAACTTAAACGCATGCGTTCTATGGAGGCTTTGCTAAGACACGTGTACAGTGCATTGCAGTAATCCAACTGTGGTGAAACCAAAGCATGAATGATCATTTACAGTTCAGGACGTGACACAATGGAGCTTAGTTTGGCAATATTTCTTAGATAATAAAAACAGGAACGGTCCTCATTTGAGGGTATAGGGGCAGTAGGTGTAGTAGAGGACTATAAAACTGGTACTGATTTTGTTTTAAAAGGACAGATATCATTGTCCTAAGGACAGAGTCATTATCAATATGGATGATAAAATCCTTGACTACGGCCAGTCTAGACAGTTTCAGGGTGGATGATAAAAAGTCACTAAAATCCTTTACTCATGTGCATGTTTTCAGTCTAAACTCTCAAAAGACAGAGGGTGTTGCAGGCAGTGTAACATTCACCATCAAGTCTCTTTCATGTCAGTCACATGTGCTTGGTGTGAACCTGCTCTCATTAGTAATGAGAACAGGGCGCCAGCGGTGGTCTTCCAGTTCTGATGTTCAGCAGCAGTCTGCTCAGCTCTCATTGTGTAACAGCACATCTGCTGGTATCTCCTCCACACACACTGAGACTGTGTTGCGAGACGCTGCTTGTATCGATGTGCCACGCTGGAGGAACTGGACTCTTTGTGTAACCCGAATGGACACATTGATATCCCTGAAGTTTAGCTGACAGTGTGATGGTAAAGTGTTCTGTTTTGGTGAAAGCTGCTTTATTGTGTAGTAATGGACGCACACTCCTACATGTTTCATGCTGTGTACACAGGAACAGAAGATCTGCCAGCGTTACGACCAGCTGATGGAAGCATGGGAGAAGAAGGTGGAGCGAATGGAGAACAACCCCAGACGCAAAGCCAAGGAGAGCAGAACACGGGAGTACTACGAAAGGCAATTCCCCGAGATCCGCAAGCAGAGAGAGCAGCAGGAACGCTTCCAGAGGTAAAAGTGTGAAAACCGAGACATATGGTTAGATATTTTTGGTACTTTTTTCACAAACATACTGATGCCCTTTGAACTTGGTAAAGTAAGGATTGGTTCAGAGAGGTCAACCTACAGATTAGGGCTGAAGTGGAACTAATTGGCTTTATTTTCAGTTTTGATTAATTTTCTTTTCAGCAATCAATTTAATGATCCGTGAAATGCTTGTGGTTACATTCAGAGTGAAGTCCACATGGCTGGTTGTATGGTGTAGTTAGAGGAGTCATTCTGGCCATGCATGATCAAATCACGTAGCGTGAGATAAAATCATAAAAAATGAATAAAGATTTCACAGTGTCTGCCCAGCTCTACTGGCATGCTATAGGTAAAGAGTCCTCCTACTGAACCTCCTGTGCTAAGCAGTTCTTAGTGAATACATGTTGCAGCCTTACAATCAAGACCAAAGTTTAATGCCTGTAACCAACCTGGAAACTCACTTTAGCAAAGCTGATTTTTACAGTCACAACCTAAAGGAAATTTCATTTAACTACCTTATATTTTTTTTAAGGTGTCTGCGTGCTTACGTGCTTAAACAGCACATAATTATTTACTTTGTGTAACAACCAAAAATACAAAATATGAGCAGCTTTCTCTCATGTCTTTGTGGGTAGTGAACTTTATTTAGTAGCACTATTGTCTGTGATCACAGGAGTAAAGTAAAGACATTTTCTCTGAAACGGTGACAGATCCAGTCGACGCTGGACGTGATTAAAACTGGAGGCGCCACTGTGAATTTTCCCTCTCGCAGGGATTTGATACATTAACAACAAGAACTGGCACTACACCTAGACGTTAAAATTGCCTTTTCTTTCTTTAAGAGGTCTGTTCCGCGATCCCTTAAATGGAGGACATTTGGTGGTATATAATGGCCTACTTTGGCTCTCTGGGTTTGAGACGGGGTCAGGGTCCAGCGTCTGGTTTATCCTGGCACTGGCGCTTTGTGCTTTAATTGAAATATCCACGTAAGAGTTTTTATGTCAGCGCTGTTTGTGCAGACTGCAAGACCGTGAAGGAGGAAGCCAGTAATAACTGTTCAGGGAGACTGTTTTCTTCATTAATAATGGGCACAAGGATTTTGATCTTGAAGAGGGCCTTAAAAGTCCAAAATTTCTCTTTCTCAACAATTTGTCCCTGAGTTTGGATTAAGGGTGTTAATATCAGCTAGCTTCTATTCAGATGTTATGGATTACTCTTGTTTTCTACAGTATTTTTACACATTTGAAATCAAATATTAATATTGTAACATTTATAACTGTTTTTCACAGGGTTGGACAAAGAGGAACAGGTCTGTCTGCAACAATTGCAAGAAGCGAACACGAGATTTCTGAAATCATAGATGGGCTTTCTGAGCAGGAGGTGAGTACTAAGTGGACATAATTTTAAACGTGCTATGAGGTTCCCATGCCACTGTGGAAAAGGCAGTCATGACCAGCTGTAACCAGTTCAGCCACTCTGGCCCTCTGAGGGTTTTTTTCCCCCCATTGCGCCAAACAGAAAGTAGAAATGTTTAGATGATAATGAGTTCTGCTGATTCTGCGGTAACCACACTGGTCTTTCTGTAACTGCTTCACAATAAAAGCATCACTGGTTAGGTAGTATAATGCTTTTAATGTGAAGCTGAAACAGCTGGAAAGGTTTAGGTTAAGCATCTAAGTAGTGAAACTGTCAAAGGAGGCTCACATAGTTCAAACGGTGTCTGTTTGAAACAAGTGTTTTAAAAGTTTTTGTGTATTTGGAGAGGGAGAGATGTCTCTTTTATCTCCCTTACTACATCAACTCAAATCTTAAAGCACATAATCTTCATGAGTAAGCAGTAAGGTGGTGTACTGATTAAGAGGTGGTAACAGAGGCCACTTTGTCTGTGTTCCACAGAACAACGAGAAGCAGATGAGACAGCTGTCAGTCATCCCTCCCATGATGTACGACTCTGAGCAGAGGCGAGTGAAGTTCATTAACATGAACGGCTTGATGGACGACCCGATGAAGGTGTACAAAGCCCGGCAGTTCATGAATGTTTGGACCGAACACGAAAAGGAGATCTTCAAGGAGAAGTGAGTTTTTGTCAATTTGCTGGCGGCACAAGATGTTACAGCCGCAGTTTGTCATGTGCTTCAGATGTGGTTTATGGGACTTAATGCTACCTTGCTCTTGTGGTTTGGGCACATGAATAATCTGTGGATTGTTTGTGCAGGTTTGTCCAACACCCCAAGAACTTTGGCCTGATTGCCTCCTATCTTGAAAGAAAGGTAAACTGCACTTAAAGTGTTTGTCGTAAGACTACTTATTCTTATCTTTTGTCAGAAAATTATATGTTCATTTTTAGTTCCTAATTTTGTAGGGCCACAAATGAATCACATTTTATTTGTCAGTGTAGTTCAGAGTGGTTGAAAGATGACTTACAAAGACTTACAAGCCAATAATAAGCTAGAACAAGAAGTAATACAATGATAAAAATTAATAGCCGGCAAAATAAAAGTAGGGAGCAGTTTGACCTGTCTGGTCAAACAATCAGTCCATTTACCATTTAATAAAAACGAAAAAAAATCTAGATTCATTAAATAATAACATACAAAAAAATAGAAATAATTAATAATAACGAGAGGGCCCTCACATTACGGCTGGCCTCCGAGCATGCTGCGGTCGAATGCCTCCACACTTTTTTGTTCGTCTTGGCATGTTACACATGTGTGCCAGATTTCATTCATATAGCTCAAACCATGTGCTGGAAGTACTGTCATAGGAGACGACATTTCCTGCTCTCTGTATGTGAATCCAATAAAATATGTCAGTTTTAACCAGACCTGACACATGTGCAAACTTTGATGAGTTTTTGAGCATGTTAAAGCCTCAAAAAGTTGATCCAGGACATAAATAATTATAAAAAACAGAACAGATACAATAGGGCACAATTTGCGCTCGGGCCCTAAAAAGATTCAAATTAAAGTAAAGCTGGATAAACCGATGCATTAAAAAAATTGAATGAAATAGAAAATAATGAAAAAGCTCTCGTCAGCAATTAAAAACAAGTAGGTGTTAGAAAGTAAATGTAAAAATAAATGAAGTGATGTCTATAAAGCAGACTTCTTTGTACACTTACAGTGGGTATAAAAAGTGTAACACACCCAGGATTTTTTTTTATGTTAAAACAAATGAGACCACAGTAAATTTCAAACCTTTCCACCTTTAAAACAAACACATCCGTTAGGGAAAAATAGATAATCGATAATAATAAACCAGATTAAAAAACTGGACATTCTTAAATTTGATATTCTTGTTTCAGTGTGTTGCAGATTGTGTCCTGTACTACTACTTGACCAAAAAGAACAACAACTACAAGACGCTGGTGAGGCGAAACTATGGGAGACGGAGAGGAAGGAACCAGGTAAATCACACACGTACTGCAACCCTACATGTCTGACGTACTGGGATCAGACATTAAATAGTCCTAATGGTCTAACCAACCAAATCTCAGTGTAATGTGAGAGTAGCATAGGTAAAGGTGTGGTGAATTGAGTGGACCACAGGGTGCTGTGCATCCTTTCTTCTATTATACAAGGAGCACCCTCACTTAAATCAGATCTTTAACAGTGTCCCATCCCGATTCACCCAAGATTTGCAGAGTTCATGTGTTTTATTTATTTTCTTTTTGCTAGTGTCAGTAAAAAGATGATGGATTTGTCTTTCACAGGGTTCTTTTATTAATAGGAAATTAGGTTAACTTTAGCAGTAAAACACCCTGTTAGCACTGAAAATAACAAATTATACAGTATGTCACTTGGCCTTATATTAAAACCATTGTTATGGATGTGCACAGCGTTTGCATCTGGACATGATATGTGATTATTTCACATGCTGAGTTTGCAGCATTGGCTTTGTCTTACTCTTTCACACCTGTTTCATCTCATCAGACTGACAGCTGACAAATGTATGTCTGCTACATATACTACACAAGTACCACACCCCAGGCTCTGCTTTGCTCGCAGTCCTCTAGGGCCAGAGAGAGCGCCACGGAAGCAGGGTGATATTTACTTAAACCACGAGTAGTGGGATTATTCTGATATGGGTGCAGTTTGGCATGAGCGCTATTTGTAAAAGATAAAATATGCATAACCTCCCAGTTACTGAAATATGAATTAAAGTGTGCAGTGAAGTTTGGACAGTGGAAAATGTCCTCCAGGATTGGGTAACCTAACACTGTTGGTCGGACTTAAGTTTCTTAAATTCTTAAAAGGCAACACAGTCTAGACGACGAGTAGATTAAAATGGTCTCTTCATTTTCAATCTAGCCAGCAGTTTTGTTTCCTGGCATGGAATCGCCATCATTAAAGCCATGAAGAGTGCTGTTCTGTCAAACATTTTATGAATTATTTTATGAGTAGAGATAATTAAAATGATTTAATATTAATGTATTTTTTGAATGTGTATTGTGGAAGTTACTTATTAAGTGCTGAATATGCAACGCAAGAACACATAGAAAAACAAGCAAGTAAAAAAGGAGGCGTGTGATTGAAAAGCAGTGCAAACATAGAGAACAGTGATTCAGAGACGTGAAATAATTCCATATTTTTGTGAATAATTCAGAGTAAGCTGGAATTCTTTTGAGATGATGCTACTTTCATCTGCTGCATGGGTCTCTCAAAAGACTTACTTGTCTCAGCATCAAGCGAAGAGACAAAGCGGAGCCGCGTCTTCCTTTGAAGCCTCAGTGTGCAAGCACTGTCAGATATGGAATGTAAACTTTGTTGATGCCAAAAGGAAAGCTTAAGAGAGACGTACATGTGATTGTTGTCTTGGCTGCATCATTTTAACTCTGATTAAAATTAGTGCCAAATGTCAGCCAACACATTCTGTTGGATTATTCTCCTCCCTGCTGGACTTTCCCCAGTTCACTATAGTCTGTGTACAGGACATTCTGTCTCTGTGGCGTACATCTACTGTGCAGCACAATTGGTTGGTTGTAGACTATTTCTCTACATAAGCAAAAAAAGGCTGCCAGCAGCTGAGAGAGAACTTGACTTTTCTGTGACACATGAGGCCAACTATGAGCAGAGAAATGTCTTTCTGTATCGCCAGTTTCTGAGTTCATGATTGGTTGGATTTGTTGAAACCACTTTTTTGTTTAACTTGTGGACGCTGGTATGTGATGTGGTGGATTGTTGTGCACCGTTTTTACATTAACAGTTTTACTTGCATGCAAAGTCGGCTCTGTTGCAGATGGTGATTGATGCAGCTTCCGGGTTGCTTTTCCGAACAGTAATCGGCGTGTAAGAAGGCCGTATTCAGTAAATGGCCTTTCTTTGAAATTATTTTAGATTGTCAGAGTGATTATGGCTCTCAGGGTCTTCTTTCATTCACAGATGAACTATAGAGGATCCTTACCTGATCGATGAACATCGGTTGATACTTAACAAGCCCTGGTCTACGTTTTTAGCTCACTAAAGTGTGATGTGAGCAATTTGTAATTTTTGTCACTTTTTGAAATTAAAATATTGTATTCTGTTGCCACTTCTAAAGTAAAATGCCACCATCCTGGGATTCAGGGCGGTTCATTAATTAAGTCTGTGTTGTTGTTTTTTTCCCCCAGATACAATGAACTATTATTATTAATATTCGGAGTAATGCACATCAGGACGTAGCGCACTTTTTAAGCTTTTTGTTAACAACTGCAGCTCAAGTGAGCACAGTGAGTCATTAGAGTTGGAAGAAAAAGGACAGGAGTGAGCAAGAGTAAAGCAGTGGAATGTAGGGCGAGTGAGTGAAGCTGAGTGAAAAAAATCCTCAGTGAGACCGAGTCAGCGCTGGCAGCTTATCTGCTGTGTGCTGCTTTTTTTTTCTCTCTCTTTTTTTTTTTCTCCTCCTCGTTTTCCATTTCCTCTTTCTTCTGTTCTTCTGAGAGTGAGTGCGAGAGAAAGAGATATTCACCCCTCTCTGAGACGGCTGAGTTGGTACAGCCCGGCCATCTGACGGGCCCAAAAATCTCACTGTGCTGCTGTGAGTGCCAATCAAAGAGGAGTGCTCGGCAGGGATTACCTTGAGTGACCCTGCATAGATTAGTGCGTGCATGTGAGATGGACAATTCTTTGGGCGGCTTAAGCGGCCTGATGACACGCTTTCCCGGAATATGTGTGGTGGTGCCGTGGCCCGGCAGCCCTTCTAAGGAGCTCTACTATGGTGCTGTCCTCCCCCTCTACTGCTACCGTTACCACCGCTATGGAAGCACCGGAGGGTAAATTCTCATTTGCACCACTGGTAAGCTGTGGCTCTGAGCGAAGGAAAGGGATTTTTCTGACCAGCAAATGAGCTTACAGGTATGTGAGTAACTGTAAATACAGAGTTTTTAGTTTTGAGTCGAAGCCAGTTTACTTCTCTTGCTTTAGTGTGGGACTTGATTTCTTATCCTCTGTTGCCTGTTTCTTCGCCTGCCTACTGAAGCGTAGTAGGACCTGTGCTGCTGTCTTTTTCTTTCTTTCTTTTAAATTTAAATCCATGATATATGGTCCCGCCTATTTGTATGTGCTTTGAGAAAATATTGGAAACGTGTCCAGTGTCATGTTCATGTGGTGACGTTAGCTACACGTTAACAGATTTAGCATATTTAAGCAAATTTAATCCTCAAGTAGATACACAACCAGATGACAAGTTAAGTAAAAATGTAAGATGTCGTGCCACATCATGAACGACTTCGACATCGACACTAATTAAATAAGTTCTATAACTTTATTAAAACAATGTAACGAACCTGACTGATCCTGGAATTTTTGGCTTATTGCCAATACAAATTTTAGGGAGTAAATTCAGATATCAATGTATCGGCTGATACTAAGTTTCCCACATTTAGGCTTTACTTTGGCGTAATGCCCAGGTATATTACAGGTCAACCAAATATACTTAGCATTGCATTTAGCTTTGTTATTTATTTATTTTTTATCCATGGACAATACTCTTACTTTTATTTTGCCCATCTTGTGTTTTTCCGGATACAGACTCCTGCTTTGCTGTGAGAATTGTTCATGAGCTGCACCACAATGTATTTCACAAAAAGTTAGCAACTTTGGTCTAATTTGGATTTCTGCCAGGAATCTTAGTAGAGCCTACAAAGTAACCTACGCAAGTGGTGAACGTCATTGCCAACATTTCTGTTGTGCTGCTGCGTTATGTGTCTATCGCCATGTGGACATGTCCCGGTGTTTCATATGCACAACTAAGACACTGAGACTTTTTTTCCTTCCTGGGTCTCCACTCTTTGTAGTGGTCAGTCTAGTTTTTTTCTCTTTTTTTGTACATTCCCTCACATGAGTTCAGATAATTTCTGTCATTTGTGAGTCCTTATACTGATGATTGAACTGTGATTAGTATTCATTATTATTGGGATGGTGGTTGTTATTCTCTTACTAATAAATCCCAAAACTATGGGAAAAAGGTAGCTAGAAATGCACAGGAGGAATTAATGGTTCTCAACAGGCCAATCACAGTAGCTGCACGCTGCAGTGACCCAACACGTAGTTACAATTCTAGGGACGTGTACGTCGGGTTAAGCTGAAGGTTACAAGGTAGGGTTTCAGAGGGGATTGCAGTTACAGTGTAGTTAGGGTGTAGATTTCCCGCTGAAGCATACATCCCCAGTTTACCACAAAGCCACACTTACTTCAGCTGTGATGTTACTTTGGTTCAAGTGCATTAGAAAGCGCTGAGGAACATAAACAATGGAGCCCCTACTGGATAAATTCTGTCATGACACCACTTTGAAATTATCCCAGTTTTTTTTATTTCTGCATTATGTTTTAATACCTGTACATAACAGGATGGTATATACTGAGATTCAGTATATCTGTGATAGCCCGATATTGGTGAGGCTCATTGAGTGTTTTAGTCATTGTGTTGGAGAACTTTGTTAAACATGTAGATTGTATGCATTTAACTTGACTGAAATTGTGTGAAAGCCAAAGCTTGAAATGCACATAATTTTCATTTACAAAAATTTTGGGGCGGCTGTAGCTCAGCAGGGAAAACAGGTCATCTACTAATCTGAAGGTTGGTTATTTGATACTTGGCTGCAGTGGTTGAAGTGACACTTGTCATAGCTTCTACCACTCATTTTCACTACACCTCTTTATATGTTATAACTTTGCTCCCCTCCACTGCTGCCTGGCTGACTAACAACAGCATAAGCAAGACTGGCCCACAGAACTGGTTGTAGCACATACTTTGTACAGTGCCGCCATCTGGCAACAGACCTCTTCTGAGGCAAATGGGCAGACCCTGGAGTGGAGTGCACTACCTCTGCTTGATCATAAACTCCACTTAAGTATCCTTGGGCAAGATACTGAACCCCAAGTTGCTCTCTGATGCATTTATCTGAGTATGAATGGGTGAATGAGGCATGTTGTATAAAGTGCTTTGAGTGCTCAAGTAGTAGTAGCGCCGTATAAGACCCAGTCATAAAGCTACATAGGGATCGGGGCGATCTTCATCTCGATCGTCGTTTCCTGGTCAGAAGATAGAAGCTGCCAATTAGAACAACTTGTACTGTGGTAATTGCCCACCCATCCTCACCTATCAGGTGTAAAGCAAAGTTTGTTGCTGGCATTTTTATTTATTTGTCTGCTTAAAGTCACTGTGAAGTGTGCACGCATAGCTGGTACATTGTGTTGCCTTCTATTCATTCTTAAATGAGAACATTTACTCAACTCAGAACCAGGTGGATCCTTGTAAACCATTATGAATAGGGAAAATAATGCTACTAATGTCACCCATCGTCGTTTATAGGGGCACATTGGGTGTCGACACTCAGACGAAACCTCAGTATGAGCAGTGGTATAGGAGTAGAAGTGATTTCTTAACCAGACACAGAAGGTATGAACTGAGGTTGCAGGTTGTACCACTTTGCTTGTGCAAGGTGATTGCATATTACTCGTTGACCTTCAGTTTGTTTTGCTACAGTAGTCCACAATAGCCTCTTTCTCAGTTTCCTGCCAGTTTTTGAATTCATAAAGTAGATTTTATTGGTTTATAGTTCTTTCCCACGCAGAGCTGGAATAGTAGCCATGGCAACTTTTTTCTTGGTTTCTTTTTGTTGGGGGGGGGCAATTTGCTACACTGTGCTAAGGAGAAACCATCAAGTTTGCATAGCATTTTCATAGAACCTGTTTTCCTAGTAGTTTTATGTGTGATCACAATAACTAATGAATATTAGGGCTGCAGATGATCAATAGTAATAATCTGGTATTCCTTTTTTATTTTTTTATTTTCCTATTCCCATACTGGAATTGTTTGTAGCAAGAGTGAGAGATTCCTCTGGTGGCCTGAGTTCTGTGGTAGGAAAAGGAAGATTGACTTGTGGCTCTGTCATTTCCTAAATCAAATATGACTCCGTGAATCAGCAAAAGAGGCCAGAAATTAAAACTTAAAATATTCAAGACAGGTCAGGAAAGAGCTTCATTTAAAAACACTGAAGAGCCACAGGGACTCACTGACTTTGGGAGAACATCTGTGTAGAGGCTCTTTACACAGTGTGGGAGAAGAGACAGGAATGCAACGGCTCTATGGCCACCTCCAAAGCAAACATGAGCATTCCCTGACCAAACCAGAACAGCGCCTCACAGAAGGACATGCATGGGGAGAATAAACCTGCACAAACTGGGCTGCTGTCCTTTGCAAAAAAAAAAAAAAAAAAAAGGTCTGAATTGGTAAAACTGACCAAAAAGCAAGTGTCTCATGCTACTGTAGGTAGACAGTGAGTCCAAGAGCTTAATCCAAGTGATAGGTGGTACTCCATCCAGCCATCCATTAGTAATCCCAGCTTCAGGCATGCAGCGTTTAAGGACTGCATCATCATACTGCACGATAGATTTGTTCATCTATTTTCTTAACCGCATATCCAACTTAGGGTCACAGGAGGGCTTCATAGGCCAACAGGCAAGGTTACACCCCCCGTAACATGTCATCAGTCTATTACATGGCACTAAATTACACAATATTGTTTTATGGACAGCATGGATTACATAGATTTTTTTTAAAAAGTAGCTTGTGATCAACAGGTTTTGATAAATAAATAGCAAATTGCAATGACTGTTATGTGGACAATTAATTTAGAGGAAACTCTGTGCACAGACTAATAGAGTTTATGGGAAAACTTGAGGACAGCACCATGTGCAGTTTTCTCGCATACTGTTGATTTGATTTCCTGTTTGTGTATTTCCATTATAATGTAAAAACCCTCTGATATGCTATCAGACTGGTTAAAGCAGCCACTAGATCTTTAAGTTGAACACAGACTGTTGTTGTACAGGAGTCATGGCTGACTCCATTAAACTGATGTTGCAGTTATCTTATTGCTTGTTTTTGTACTGTGTAGATTTTACTGTATGACGAGACATCCAGACTCCTCGTGTGCAGAGACATGTTTTTGTAAAATAGACAAGACAGCCACATCCTTTTTTTCCCTTCTTCTTCTCCCCTAAGTGGTACCCGTGTCTTCGATCTATTTTCCTGCCCATATCTTTTGCCTTTACCATTGAGCGAAACACATTCCTTGGCCCCATCTGGTACCAGCATGGGATTTTTGGCTTGGCGTAGCCAGACTTGTTGCAGTGCAACTCTTTCACTGAAACAGGCAGGAGAAAGCATTCTGTGGTGAACCACGCCAGCAATGATGATAAAGAATGCTGCTCTGTCCTCAATCACTCCATCTGGCTTGTGTTTTGTTTTTCTTTTTAATTCACATACAAATGACGTTTTCACCCTATTCATATAGGGAGTAATATTGAAGTGAACTAATTAGCTTTGATCCAGTTTTTGTTTGGTTTTGTTTTGCAGGACTACTCAAGCAGTCTCAAACTGTTCTTGTTAGCTGTTGGGAGTATGGTATAAAGTTCATGAATAGTTAAGTGAGGCACGAGAACTGGCCACACATCAGGATTCTTCATTCTGTAATTAGGACAAACACATGAAAGAGGACACTGTCTGCAATGTGGGTTGTTTATGCTGGATAATGAAGATACAGTATAGTGTCACGTTTAAAGAAGAGCGTACAAAGCCTGTTAATCTTCTGCCTTATTTTGAGTTTTGCTGTAATTTGTGCAGATGAAACTAAGTAAGGGGCAACATTTGTTTTAATTGTCTTATTACCGAACATTTAACCTGACTTTAGGTTGTCCTGTATGATGGTGAAGTAGCATCAGACTGGTGGAAGGTAAAGCAAACCCTTTGAGGGGGGACAAACATGAATGCTTTTGTGGTGGTTGGAACTGCTTGAAGTGTCTTACTGGGTAGGTTTTGACTTTGAATTGAAGCATTGATAAGACTTTGCCCTGTATAATAGCTTCTCTCTTTGAGTTCTTGATTTATATCAATCTTGGAAGCCATCGGCTGGTCTGCTGACTTTTGTCTGTAGTTTTTGGGACAGCGGCCAATTTTTTTTGGGTTTTCCAGTGTAGCCAACGGATATCCAGGCAAAAATTCCCATTCACATCCGCTGGTTGTTGTTCATGAATGCAGATCATTTAAAAAGGACAATCAGAAGCTACATTGCTAAGATGTTAGCCGGTAGTTATCTGATGCATGCAATGCAATCCTGTTTTTTGTGCTTTGCACGGGCTATTAAACTGCATGGAAGCAAAGTCTACACAAACACGGTGGTTCAGTAGTACCTTGATTACAAGCAGATTATAAAGTGAAAGCATGTGCTATCAAAAATCTTGTCAGATTCTGCATTTTCATATGAAGAATGCATTTCTAGAGATTATGCTGTTTGAGCAAACAAAATGTCTTTAACTACACCAGACTGTAAGTTTTCTTAATGCTTTGCTCAATATTTTCCGCGTGTGCTCTTGTCTTCAGCAAATAACACGTCCCTCACAGGAAGACAAGTCAGACGACAAGAACGAGGAGGACAAGTCTGAGAAGTCAGAGAAAAAAGACGACGAGGAAAAGAAGGACGAGGAAGAGAAAGATGAAAAGGAGGATTCTAGGTGAGTTATGAATAGTTGTTTGTCCTCGTGTCACCATTAGGCCCTGCAGGTAAAAGTCCCGTTTGTTTGATGTCAGTGTTTGATCCATTCACTCTGTGAGAAAGGACGTCATGGTTACATATGCTGTATTATAGTTCTCTGCTTTCAGTTAGCTGTAGTTCTTAGGAAAGAGTTCACTTTTGATATCCAGCGACCCTGTACACTTTTGTACTTTTGTATAAATCAACAGTGTCATGTCGCCTATAAACAAGATGACTGTAGCTGGTTTGGTTAATAACAGTACACTTCCTGCACTCAATGTGTTGACACTAAATAAAAAATGCACACAAAGGTGAAGAATTTAAAAAGGTGACTAAAGCTGAATGACATGCACCATTACAAAGGTGATTTATTAATTTTTTTATTACTGTGGTTGAATATTTTATTAGTCCTGTTGAATGGCCATGATAAAGTCACTGGCAGCAGTGATATAAATTGATGGTCTAGACATGGCTTAAATTGCAGTGTCTGTTAGGGGTTCTTGGCTAATAACAGATAACTTGCTAACTTGTAAATTTGTCTGTCCAGAATGTCTACACCCAATCTCTAATAAGGTGTGTGTGAGTGTGTGTGTGTGTGTGTGTGTGCGTGCGTGCGTAGCGAGGAAAAAGAACAGGTTACCGTAAGAGAGCTTGTTATTGCGGAGCCAAAAGGGAATAGATATTTGCAGTACCAACAGCTAAAAGCTGTGTTTCCCTGTCCAAAACCACAGGGACATTGGCAAGGACAAAGAAAAGTGTGACGGTGGGGAAGACGAGGACGGAAAGGAGCAAAACACGCCGCGTGGCAGGAAGACTGCCAACAGCCAGGGACGCCGTAAGGGAAGGATCACCACACGCTCCATGGCCAATGAGGCTGCATCTGTGGCAGCCGAGGAAGCACCTCCCCCTGCCCCCGAGTCTGCCTTGCCAGATCCGCCACAGCTCCCTAAAACCGATCCAGCTCAAAAGGCCATGAAGGAGCCTGCAAAACCCCAAACTCCAGTAGCTTCCATGGATGCTGCTAAAGGTGAATACTCTCAGGATATAGTCTGGGGAGTGTTGACAGTCTTGTGCGTTTTTGTGCACCACATTCAGTCGTAAACTATTTAAGGAATGGGATTAAAATGTGAACAAAAGCAATTCAATACTATGAGAATATACATAGTTGGAACATTTCAGTTCATTTAAACGTGTCATCATATTTTGTGGCAAGATTTAAACTATAATTCTATATCTTGCCACATAACCCACAGCAATCTGTCAAACAAAGCAAACTACACTTTATTTTTCATCATTCTTCAGCGTTTGCTCGTTACTTCTTGTATTATGAGCTAACATGAATACCTATTAAAACAAGGTTACAAGAGAGGCCACTCTCTTGGCCACTTCTGCCACTTTCTCCTCCCAATGCTGTCTTCTGAATTGTCCCTCTTTCAAAAGTTCTTCACTGTCTAACCTATAATTAAAGAGAAGATGAAACGTTACACATATAAAAGCTAATTTACATCCTGAAGCCCTGCTCTCAAAAACTGGCATAGATGTAACTCTCTTAAATCTCTTAAAATTAAGTGCTTAAAGTGAAAGTTTTAATACATGTTTAGCGCCATCTTCTGTCAGTACGGTACGCGGCGTCATGTGGTTGGTTGGTTGGTTGCGGCTAATAGACTTAGACATTAGTTTATGTTAGCTAACTAGTGGTGGAATCAATAACTGAGATCAGGACACTAAAACTAAAAAGATCAGTTTAGGGGGATCACTTTTGTGCCGCCTGCGGCGGCAACAAAGAGTTTTATGTTTAAAAACCGAGGATATACTGTCCACTTCCACCGTCTCTCTCTTTAGCAGTAAGTTGCTCTATGTTATTTGGCTTGCTGAACTCAAACGGGAAAATCCAGGTGTTAGCCATAATGTTCGGGTTTGTTAAGCACTTTATGAATGTGTGAAGGAGAGCCTGTTTGAGTCAGCAGACCGAAAAGCTGGAGTCCAACACTCCAGCTTTTCCTCGCCAGGCCAGATGTACCGAGCCGTGCAATCAGCTGGCAAAGCAGACGTTATCACGACGCGATCAGCACTATTTTCTGCAATAAAATATTGTGGCATCTCTTTCTCAGAGCCTCCACTTTGTTTTTGTTTTTTTGTTTTCTTTCTGTCTATCGCACACTTTGACCTAATTTTTCTGCCCACATAGTGCTGATGGGCTTCCCAAATGTGCTTTGGTAAGAAACGTAGTTATGTTTGTGGTGTGGTGTAGTTATGTATTTAGTAAACTGTTCGGATGTGCTTAGGTAATGAAAGATTATTTTATTACATAAAATATTTCTGATCACATCAGCTGATTTCTCTGATTTATTGATTCTGTCACTTGTTAGACTTACAATATTTCATGCTAGCTATTAGACGCAACCAACCATCCAACCACAGGACGCCATGTTCCGTGCTGACAGAAGAAACTTGAACTTTAAACACTGATTTCTTAAATCCAGCCTCACAGGCAGTTTTTGAGATCAGGGTTCCATGATGTAAATTAGCCTTTATATGTAGCATTTCATGCCCTTTTTAACCCTCTGCAGTGTCCACCCATGCTCCAAACCCTCTTTATCCTGGTTTATGTAGGACTTGTCAAACCTAATCTCCTTTAATGACTACATTGTGGATTTTGTGTGGGACTGTTTACTTGCTCTGTAACCCCTGCAGCCATGATGTTTCTTAGAAGTAGGTGGGCAACAGGGTAACTATCTGTCCGTGTTGCCTAGCTGAAATGGGGCCAAGCAGATTGAGGAAGCTGCTGATTCAGTGGGGGCTTGGATTCCCTTTTGGGGGCTTGTGTGTGTGTGTGTGTGTGTGTGTGTGTGTGTGTGTGTGTAATATATATGTCATTAGGCAACATGCTACGCTGTAGGTGGACACTCTGTTTTCATATCTGACCGATTAAGAACCACTGTAGAGGGGCCTTCCCTGTAGTGGGGTGCATTTCGTCAGTGAAGAAGAAAGCTTAGTCTGGTAGACATTTGCTTAACTAAAAGTAAAACACAGTGTGTCAGGAGAAGTCTAAACGGTGAGAATTGATCTCGTCTTTAAGATTGGTGGGTTTGAAGGGGGCAGACCACCTCTTAATGTCAAGGGTACATCTGTAGCTATATTCGTCCAAATGTTTACACAGTCTCAGTGGGTGCCATAGAGGAGAGTGGGCTAGAGTTCATTCAGCCCCCTCCACACTTACCATGCTCTTCTGTGAATTTTGTTGGAGGCGGGGCAATGAACTGTGTAATCAAGCCAAGTCAAAGGGGAGGAGTGTGCGTCTGTGCGCGTGTTTGTGTCAGATGCACAGTATCACAGTAGAGAGGGTGGGAGGGTTTTGGGGTTGGCTGTTCTGTCTATTTGTCTCCATCCAAGGCCATTTCCCAAAGAGGGAGGCATGGCTCTCAACTGTGTGCTACATCAGCTGACCAAAGCCCTCCCCTCCCAGATTAGAGAGGAGCAGGGTTTGCTCAGGGCTGTGGGGAAGGAGAGAGAGAACGAGAAATGGGAGGAGAAAGCGGGAGAAAATGAGAGGAGGAGAGAGAGCTAGAGCGAGAGTGTAAGTGAGGGAGCAGGTCTCGGCAGCCCCTGAATGTAAACAGATTATTAGATTAGTGGCCATGAGAAGGAGACGGCTGATAAAAAAGAACTGTCACTCTCTCACTGTCTCCCTCCCGCCTTCACTTTCAGTCGGGTTTTTTTTCTCCCCTCTCTCCTTCTGTCAGTGCTGATGGGGCTGTGTTTCTCTTTGTTATTTAGCTGGCGCTGGTGAAACCGGAGAAACTTCTCGCTGGACCGAGGAGGAGATGGAGGTTGCCAAAAAAGGTATTGTTTTAATGAACTACTCTCTTTCCTTTATATCATTGTCCTTCCTCTTATCACTGTGCGACTGAGACGCTGCGTCTTCTTATGATCGTGTTTTTCCCTCACTCTCCCGCCTTTTTCCATTCGCTTTCTGATTATCTGATATTGCTTTGCCCTGCCCGTTTCTTACATGCAAACGGGAATGACTGCGTACATGCATTCAAACAAATAAAAACTATTCCTGGTGCTTTACTGGAAACTGTTGGAGAGCCAGTAGTCTCCCCCCCGCCCACACTTTTAGCTGCACTGCTGACTTCTCAGAAGTGATCTATTAAGGCCATCCAAGAAGCAGCAGAGCGTGACGGTTTCCTTCAAAGATCTTTATCTATTATTCAGGTTCAGACGCTTTTCAGATTCTTTAACAAAAAGAAAATGTGAAAGTTACTTCAACAAGTCTTCAAAATATTCATTGCACGCGTCGCTTGGTCTAAGGTTGGATACCGCTCATGCCACACAAGTATGCCTACGCTTCCCCCTTTCTGCTTGGATTTGTTGGTTATAGGTTCTTATTCAGGGTAGATTTGCAGAGTAAACAAATGGATTAATGTGGAAAAATTAAGACTCTGTTGTGTGTTTCGATTTGCTCCACCTTTCCAAAAATGGAAGTGGATATCAGCTCCTCAGGCTTTTAGACTTTTATGCTACATATGTCTGTGAATTCATGTAACTACAAGAAGAAAGCCATATAACAAAGCAGGTTCGGAAATCACCTTTATGCTGCCACACGTGGCTGATCATGCAGGCCCGGTGAACAGTTTACCCCTGAGTAACTTGATTTGTTAATCTGAATAAGCCCTGGTGTTATTACAAGACCTAAGACATGCCAGACTTGGTAGTCAAATCAGAAAACCCCCTCAGATGAAAAAGGAATTTGGGTCATTGCAGTTCGTTATTGTTGTCTGGATGATTTCACACCTTTTACTAAAATTTGATATTAGTTTAATTATAATTTGGTATAATCAAGCTGATGTAATGCAGCTTATGTATTGTTGGTTGGCCATATATCCCTAGTTCTTCAGTGAAATCTGAGGTGTTAAAATGTTATGCATATCGTGTAACAAATGAATCAGCTGCACTCAGACCAGAGCAGCTACCACATTTATGCTATAAAACTCACAAACCTTTTATTACTGCATGTATTACAGATGTTTGGATTGTATAACTGGATTGAATGTTGTCTTGGCAACACAAGAAACAGTGACACCTTCTATTAGGTTTTAGAGGATTTTTCACTTGATTGTTTCCCAGTTTCTGCCTTTAGATTGACTGTTGTGCTCACAGCACCATAGCTTTATTTGTCAATGATAACTTCGAACGTGTGAGCCACTGAGCGTAAATTAATCTCAAGACGTGCAGTCCGTGTGCACAGCATTGAGAAATACCATGGAACATCTGGCACAGTTGTGATTATATGGAAGGAGTATTTAGTTAAATATAGTACCAGAGCAGTTACAGCAGCACAGGAAAAATATGACCTGGGTTGTAACAATATCGGCTAGATTAAGTTGCCATAGTGATCAATGCGGATAAGTTTTGATCGATTAGAGTGAGTTTACTGTATTCAAGTACATACACAAGATCATCCTTTTCTGGCATGACAGGAGTTGCTCTAAACAGTCCCAGTGCCCTCATTCCCTCCTTAAACTGGAACATTAATGAGGTTTTGTGTTTAGCTGTGCAGTGATTTGTCAAGCTGCCAGTATCCTTCATCTTAGTGGGATTGGGCGGGAGGGGAAGGTCACACGGGTTACAGGATTTAGAGAAGAGCTGCTCTAATGTCAAAGGTAAATGGAAGTCTTCCAATTGACTGCAGGGTGAAAGAGTAATTTCAAAGTTTAGTGGGACCATTAAAGCTGATTGTGTAATGAGTGCAGAATGGGGCAGACCAACAGCAAATTGCAGCAGCGGGGATCCCAAGAGTGTAGTGTAATTTTTGTGGTGATGCTTTTATTTGTTGAAAGAGATCGTTAAGACTTAACTGAGATCATCTTCCAGAGCCGTAGTGGAGGTTCTGACACAGCATGAGAACCATTACTGCACGTTCACACTAAATAAGGCTTTTAAAACGACGTGTCTTTCCTGCAGTGCCTTTTACATTATTGCAGCCAAACCCCGATTAAGTCACGATTTTGTCAAGTCCTGTGTGGCATTAGTTTGTATTATTACACATGAAATGCCTTGTTAATTTGTATTTTACCAAGTATTCAAGTTTTTGAGTTTGAATCATCTCTCTCCATCCTGCACCAGGGCTTGTTGAGCATGGGCGAAACTGGACAGCTATTGCCAAAATGGTGGGCACCAAAAGCGAGGCACAGTGCAAGAACTTCTATTTCAATTACAAGAGACGTCACAACTTGGACAACCTGCTGCAACAGCATAAGCAGGTAAGCTGATTGTAATCTGGATTCTGTTACAGACGGTCTTCAATCTGTTGTAACTCTGCATGAATGAATGTGTTTTTTATTTAATTAACTTTTTTGTTTATGTCTTTTCGGTTCCCAGGATACACGAAGGGCTCGTGCTGATAGGTCTCAAGGTGAAGGTCTAGCCACACAATCACCTGATGATGATGAGGACAATGCAGAGGACAGTGAAGGTCAGAGAGATTTAAAGCATAACACATAACAATCACACACGGCTCTTTTTTGGGGTGTAAAATCTGCACATCTACATCGTCTGATTTTGATTACGAGCTCTGAAGCATCATGCTTGATCTTAAATGTTAAGTAAAGAGTTCAGAAGAAATCTGTGAAGCTTGACCCAAACTTCTCTTTGTCATTTAAGCGTTTCCTCTGGGTTGATGGCAGTGGGCTTGCTCTCTACTGACACTAGTTTTAATAAGTGAGTGGAAAAGAGATCAAATGCAAAAAGGCAACAAGTAGAGGAAGAGATAAAAGATATGAACTAATTCAGACTACATGGGTGCCTGTTGCATAACAGTTTGTAGCTTTGAAGACTGAAGAAAGCTCACTCTTTGAACACAAAGTGCTGGTCCCACTTGTTTGATCCAACAAGCAAACAAGCCTGCCTGTCTGCCCGCCTCCCTCGCTTCCAGAAATTCTTATCTCTGCTGGGTTTACATGGTGAAGGCATTCCTCTTCTTCTTCTTCTTTTTTTTTTTTTAACAGAACAGTGGGGGTTTTTTAAAATGTGTTTTTCTTTCCAAATTTAAAAAAATGGTTTGCTCAGCAGACCTGTATATAATTTAAACAAACTCTGCTGTACAAGATACCTGCAGCGACGTCACAATGTTGACTTTATCTACATCTGATGGAAATCAGACACTGCTGGTGATCTGCGCGTCGCAGATCTCACTTTATAAAGTTACACATTCGGCCGTCAGAGGCATTAATAAAACTCTCATAACTATAAACACCGTGATTTACCATTTGGATGTTTTGTAAAGCTGCTTCTTTGATTTTTGGTTTGATGCATTGAATGGATCTACAAATTGTTTTTGCATAAACACGCCATCTGGACTACCATCACCATGGCAACAGCTGTAGCGGTAGACAATATGCAAACGGGCAGGCAGGTTTTAAACATGTGGTTTGTGGATGTGAATTAATTATCACTGTAAGCTTTCTGTTTTGTTTGACATACTGTATGTCCACATAGATAGCGGTTATCTAAACCTAGGTGTGAACTGAGCTTATGATTTCTTTTTATCTTTCAAGGTTGAGCTTGCATTTGTGAGGCCTTGAACATAGCACGGGCAAATATTATCAGCAATAAGCAAAATATTGGTGTTTTGCAATAAGTGTCAATCGCATGTGTTCCTAAGTGTGAATGCATTTCAGATGGGTAAAGTGAAGGTTTAGGTCCTGTTGTAGATTTTCTGTCTGGGGTTTTATGTCATGTGTGTTTGATATACATCCCCCATTCTCTCTTGACTTAATACATGGACACTGTGTTATGGCTGCCGTCTTAATGGTTTTCAGGAATGTTCATTGATTTGTATTATTTCCACCATCCACTTGTGTCCTCCTTATATGACCTTATATGTCCTAGTACCTGCTCTTTTTTTGACTTATGTCAAAATGTCTATATTTATTTTCATTGTTAGAAGGATTTTAGAAAAGTCCTGTGAGTTTTGGTAACTTCATGAATTGTTTGTCATGTATTAATTACTCCTTTGGTGCTTCCTTAGGAGGTGACAACAGTTCTGATACAGAGAGCGCCCCTTCCCCCTCTCAGGCTGACTCCTCAAAGTCCGGTGACTCCAAGAGGGCAGACAGCGCTGCAGGAGATACTCAGTGCGCTGACCAGGACAAAGGCCAGACTAGCAATGGGAAGGCTCCAGAGCCTCCATTTGAATTCACAGTGAAACAAGAGAGAATCCCAGAGGGCGAGGCTGGATCTCAGGAGGAAAAAGCCAGGGTGACTTCCTTTGCAGGCTCGGTACATCCTAAAACGGAACCTCTGGATGTGGTTATGAATCCTGAAGAGGTTAAAGTGAAGATGGAGCCCGGTATCAAGGAGAAAGGCGAAAAGGGAGATCATGGCGAAAGGCTCCACTCAGATGATGACTCCAGCGCCACCTGCAGTGCTGACGAGGATGGTGAAGCAGAGCATGAAAGGCAGAGGTGAATTTTCATAAGCTCTCTGTTCACGTTTTCATGTTGTGTGCGCATAACTGGATTTTCCTAAAAGAATGCTGTCAAATTATTTTAGATGTCTGTATGTCCCACACAGCAGAATAATCTCCACGGAAAAGCCTTCGTTGCTCAACCCTCCAGGCTCTGTGTTGGTGCCCTCACCCAAGCAAGTCCAGCTCAACATCGAGCAGCTGCAGCAGCGGGCAGCTGCAATACCACCCATGGTTGGTTGCTTTTCAGAACCATAATAAGAAGAATTATTTCAGAACAAATAATAACCAGATGATAAGATTAAAAAAAACAAAACATTAAGGTTTTTACTGAATGAAAAAAATAATATTTTTATGTTTATTAAACGTGTTCTGGATTTGCCTTCCCTGCAGTGCTTCATAATCTCACTTAGTTCATATTTGGCACCCGGACTCATGGATTTTTTCCCCCTCCTTAATATTTTAGGTGCCTGGTCCATTTGGCACTGGTAGTGTGCCCATCAGTGGTTACGCCATGCTGCAACACCAGATCAAAGCAGTGCATGAGTCAGCGCACCAGGAAGAGAAGCAGAGGCAGGACCATGGTAAGAAAGTAAAAGTATCCTCATTCAACGCTCACATCTCCTGTTGCCTTCTCAGTGCTCTGTCCTCATTGTTCTCTGCTGCTCCTGCTAACAGTGAACTATTTATAGCCTATATTTTCGGACCCATTCATTTTTATGCAATTACATAAAAAGAAATGTTTGAGGGTGCTCTGGACTGTTGTAATGTTCTTCAGCCTGAGCCAAGATTTAAAAAAAGAAATCCTTCTGTATTTAATGCTATATGAGCTGAAGTCTTGATTTACACCTCTCTTGAAATGCCTTATGAAGCAGGGGATTGGGAGTTTGGTTTTTTTGATGCCATGTGACTAGGCTGTCACAGGTCACTTCTGCTAGACATACATGCACCTTCTGTAGGGAGAGCAGTGAAGCCAGTGGGCAGACTGTATTACAGCTTGATTTTGCAAAGCTTTTAGCACCTTTTAGTGTGAGTGCCGTGAAGAGGAGAGCAGCCGTTAGTAAGCGACTGAGCTTTGACACCACAGTATTTATTATACATAGTAGGTTTTAGCGGGTGCGTGTCCAGGTGGCGGGGTTTGTCAAAAAAGTACATCCATTCTGGGTCAGCTCCGTGCACACTGGCATTGGGTTTTTCTTTTAATAGTGGTTATCTTCCCTGTGTCCTTATGCCTGTGCGCTGCAGGTAAACCCTTACCGTACATGCCTTATGACATGATGCTGGCTGTGGACCAGGAGACCCACTCCGGTCAGCCAGGCTCTCCTTACAGACTCTCCCCCAGGGAGTTAAGAAAGGCCTCACCCGACCCCAACGCCCCCAATGTCTCCTGCTACAGTGTGCCACCAGGTAAAAGCACACATCTTCACCTCCTCCCAACCCTTTTTGCCTCCTCCCATCCCCCTGCTGGTACAGGCAGGGCTTGTTTTGACACCCCTTTTCTATTTGTGTTGTAGATTTTATTTATTTTTACTTCACTGATAGTGGAATATGACATTGTCTTTGAAATTGTGCATACATACTAACTAAAATAGTTAAAAGAATGAGGTCAGTATGTATATATGTAATCCCTGTGAGGCAAAAGCTTAATTTCAGACCCCCTCCCCCTTTGCGAGGGACAGCCTTGAAGGGAGGGTGACCTGAAAGGAAGAGGTGCAAAAAATGCTTGGTTCAGATTGAATATGACTTGAGGGGTTGAACCAAGACCCTGCATGAGGTAAACGAGTATTCTGAACTGTGAATCATTCAGGTACTCTATACTAGAGTCCAAGAATAAAAATGAGCATGGTAGGTCCACTTTAAATTTGGAGTGGAGAGGAGGACTACTGTGGAGTTCCTATTCCTGTCAGGATGTGACAGAGCGCTTGTGTATTATTCAAGATGTATCTTCCCAAATCCAAAGCTATATGAGTACACATTAGTGTTTGGCCATGTACAGGAAGTGTGTAATCAGTGTTAAGGTGAAATGAAGAAACATCGGCCTATATGTGACTATCCATTGCTTTTGCTAATATCTATATCGTGCATATCTGAAGTTCTCTGTGTTATGTTTGACCTAAACATGTACTGACTTTTTCACCCTGATGTGCTGTTAGAATGCTGTCATTAAAGACCATTTCCACTGTATCGCTCTTGGTGTTACCTGTGTTACCTGTTACCTGTATCCTAACTGGACAGGTGTTACCTGTCCAGTTAGGATATGGTTAGAGTGAATTATGAATCCTGAAATTGAATTTCACTGCAAACTGAAGGTCATACACCGTCTGTTTGTTGATGATTAACAGATGCACATTTAATGATGTTGTGACAGCAAATCAAAGCCAGATAAGGGGATTATCCTGGATTTACTACATGCAGATCAACTGTCAGATATTTGCCAGAACTTTATAGAGCTGGAAAGGGGTGCTATATTTGACTCCCTCATTTTCCATCTTATTGGATGCATAGAAAACTTCCTCTCTGAAAATACTGCTGTTGCCTTTTTTGTTGTTGTTGTTTGACATTTGGGGCAAACATAAAATCATGTCCATCTGAATTAAGTTGTTGTTCCTGAACTGCAGTTCAGGATGAATGTTAATGCCTGACACACAGTCCCTTCTCTGCAACAGAGGCTTATAAATTCGTCATAGAGTGGCTTGTTTTCTTATCTGTCCCCGCATGAGCCAGCAGGAGGATGACGTCCATGCCCGCTGGAGGAACTCTCGCTGCCATTTGCATTTTTGATAGGGTGCAGAGTGCATGCAGCTCTCCCTGCAGGGAGGTTACTCCTGGTCTGTGTGGGTGCATGTTTGAGGTTCGTTATGATTCATTTTGTCCACTCAGCTGTCCCAGGAGACAGTCAAGCAGACAGTGGGCATGGGCCAAAGATACCACAGGCTGGGGAAGGGCTGTTAACTGAGGTCTTCACTGCTTACTTCGCCACTGAGTGGAGTGTTGTCAGAACAAAGCTGAATATTTTATCATGAAGTCTTTAATGGGAGATGAAGCTTAAAGGAATCCGTATGCTGGGTGCACTGGTTTGCTTTTTTGATGTTATACTCAGTTGTTTTTAATCAGTATCTTCTTATCTTATTTCCTTTTCTGTATTTCCACCAGTCCTTCACCCTGCAACTACCCAGCTGGTCCAGAATATGCCAGATGGAGGCCGCATGACGTTCAGAACCATTCGACCTCCCAACATTCCCTCTCCTCCTCCACTCATTCCAACTACCAAGCCCACAGACAAGCCTTCTTTCATCCAAGGAGGCTCCATCTCCCAGGTGAGGCACCTGCATTATGATGTTAGTGCTTCACCAGTAGACTACCTCTTCTCTTACACCAGTGGAGACAAATCAGAATCTTTAATAATTTAGGTGAGCTCTCATTTAAGATTAACATATGTTAATCTTAAATCTTAAATATGAAGATTTTTGTCCATGACAGGATCAACACTTTAATTTTCAAACTGTTGGAGATAAAGTATCTGAATTTCGGGAGCGGGACCACGCCTTCAAACACTCTCCTTCTGGTTCTCATCTATATCTGTTTCCCCAGCTGTTTGTTCTCGTTTACGTGCCCCACCCTCCCTCCCTGTTTGAATTCTTTAACTTCTTCGCGTCTATTTAGTACATGGTGATCTGCCAGGCCCGGGAGCCACTGCCAGTCCCCTTCGAGGCCTTTCCCAAACCGCAGCTCAATTCATGTCCAAGTCATTCACCTTTACCTACTAAAACGCTGTCAAACCTCAAATGAGGATGTGGGCCCAGCGAGTGAATTGCTATATTTGTCTATTTACACTGTTGATGGTAGAATAGGCCAGTTGATCCCATCTTAATAAAATTAACTGCTTTATTATTCCTGTTTGAAATATGCTCTCTGATTTCATTTCCAGGGAACTCCTGGCACATACCTGCCGTCCCACGCTATCTATGGGCCAGAGGGAACTAAGAGCAGTGTGGGCTCCATCTCTCTGGGTCTGCCGCGGCAGCAGGATCTTAACAAGCCTGGTAGGATGACAGGCTTTCACGTGACTAACCTGTTTGTCACTTCTTCTGTTGTTCTGGCAGCATTGGAAAACAAAGCATGGAATTAAAATGAGTGCTTTGCTTTCATTGTCAGAAAGCAAGGCACTCATCCAGATCAAAGGATGTTGCTCCTTAGAAATTCTGGCACAGCTGACATCCGAGGCATTGCACACACCTATTTTATGACATAGTTTGACATTTTTACTATTATACCACACAGAATTCTGCAAATAAAGAGTTCCTGCTTGTAGAAAACTTTCTCAAGCCTTGTCCTCTAGTTTCTTACGCTATACTTAATATTTTGCTTCTCCCCGCAACACTTTAGGAGCTGCAGTCCCATCCATACAGGATTGTAGAGGCAACCCAGCAAAGGCTGGCGAGGGTCTGCCTTTTAGAGGCTCTATCACTCAGGTAATGAATGGATGAAATGAGGCTTTGTTACTTGTTTTTACACGTCATGTTTTTGTTTTTTTGTATTTGTATAACATTTCTTTGCTCTCCCCTTAAACAGGGCACGCCAGCTCTGGCCCAGTCGAGCATTGCCGCTGACCTTCTGAAGGGCACCATCACAAGGCTTGCCACAGAGGACCCAAGCAGTCCAGACAAAGCTAGGGGGGAGCAGCTGGCTAAAGGTCATGTCATCTATGAAGGCAAAAGTGGGCATATTGTGTCCTATGATAGTTGTAAGTGCCTTTATTGTCAATATTTCAAATAACAACTTTTCTTTGTTTGGCACACAAATGTTTTCATAAATCTTATTGTCCAGTAGCTATCAAGAACCCCAGGGAAAACACCCGCAGCCCCCGAACAAGCCATGAGCTGAAACGCACCTTCAACATGATGGAGGAAGCCATGGGCAGAGGACACACGGGCCGAGAAGGAGCCCCGTTGGAGGGTACTGCCTGTGTGTCACTGAATATATAGACCATGATGCTGTTTGTCTTTTTTGTGTCAGGAGTTTATGGTGCCTGTTTCTTTTTCCCCCCTCAGGGTTAATTAGCAGAGCTTTGCCCAGAGAAGGCATTCATGGAGAATCTAAGGAAAGACCATTGATCACTGGATCCATAATGCAAGGTAGCTAACTGTAAAGTCGGTAAGTCACTCAAAGTCACATGAAAGAATAAGTGAACCTGAAATAACTACAAATCTTTCCAGGGACGCCAAGAACTGCCGCAGAGACTTACGATGATACTATGAAATATGGAAAACAGTTAAAGCAGGAGAGCCCGCCTACCCGCTCCTTTGAAGGGGGTATTGGCAAGGGCAAGCCCTACGAGGGCGTCAACACCATTAAAGAGATGGGTCGTTCTATTCATGAAATCCCACGACAAGATTCTGGTCAGGATATGTGCAAGACCCCTGATTTGCCAGACAGGAGGGTTTTGGAGGGCTCCATGTCACAGGTCAGACAGAGCTGTGATTCCAGCCACGATTACACAGTTTACTTGAATGTTTTTGAAACTGAATATATGAACTCCAAATACCAATTCATCAGAAAAATCATTTTTGTATTTTTATTTTTTTTAAACTAAACTGTTGTTTTTAAAACCCTTTACCAGATTCACAATCTGAACCAGCCCACCATCAAACACAATGTCAAGTCCCTGATCCCCAGTCCCACTAAGCTGCCAATGCCCCAACTGGAGGTCATGGAACGAACCAAATACGAAGAGGGCAAGGGTGTGCGGCACACCTCTGTGGTCAACTCCACCTCTGTTCTACGCTCCACGCACCAAGAGGCCAGTAAATCCCAACTTAGCCCAGGCTTGTATGAGGACGCCAACGCTCGCAGGACCCCTGTTAGTTACAGTACCAACCCCATGTCTAGAGGATCACCTATGCTGGGACGAGCTTCAGATGGTATATTCCAAAATCATTTTATTCACAGTAGAACATCAGGTTCTCATTTATGACTTAATAAACATTATAACTATTAGAATTATATATTAGACATTTATCTTTACCTTACCAGATGATCTTTTCTTGTAGAAAAACTGTAGTAGTAAGTAATTCACAATGTGCACCCAGTGCTGAGGGCACTGGATAAGCTTTTCTTTTTTCTTTCAGAAAAGTAATGACATGATATTAAGTTGTTGCGTTAACTAATTAGATAAGCTGTGTGTGTGTGTGTCTCTCTCTCCTGAAGGTGGGATGACCTCTGCAAAGTCTGCTTCACATGAAAGAAAGAGCAGCATGACACCCACACAGAGAGACAGTGTCCCAGCCAAGTCCCCAGTGAGCGGTGGTGACCCTGTAGCCTCTCATAGCCCCTTCGACCCCCACCACCGGCCTGAAGTGTACAGAGGCCATTTGCCTCCACATCTTGACCCTGCCCTGGCCTTCCACAGAGTGCTGGAACCTGGTATAGTGTTTACAGCATTTTCATTCTTTCCACCGCCACCATGTAGGAAGTGAACGATGAAAACCTTGATTCTGAGTAAACTGACGACAGCAGCTCAGGCTTTCTATTTCATAAGCATAACGTGTATGGGATCTTTTACAGCTGCTGACGTCAGCAGTGGTGATCTGTATCAGTGAGCCTTCTGTTCATGGGCTTTTTTGTTTTGTTTTATCCTCTGCTACAGCATTCATGTTCCCCAGGCAGCCATCCCCAACAGGCTACCATAACACCTACCAGCTGTACACCATGGAGAACACACGGCAGACCATCCTGAACGATTATATCACTTCCCAGCAGATGCCCAGAGGACTGTCACCGCGGGAACAGTCTGTTGCTATCCCTTATGCACCCGGATCTCGAGGTATGGCCCTCCGATAGCTGACTAACAGCTGTGGGCAGGAGGGGTAGTAGTATGCTGATTGTGTGCTTGTGAAGTAGTGGCTACCTTTTCCAGACGCCCAGAAGCAAATGACCTAGACAAATTCTGCTGATTTGCTCTTTATATTGGGGCTGCAAGTGATTTGGCTACAGCTCAATTTATACATTTTGTATGGTCATCCAAATCTCCATTTGCTGAGTGGTTGCCTCTTACAAGTTGACCACTATTCCACTCTCTTTGCAGCCCTGTTGCTTATTGATCAATTTGTATTTGGAAGACTAACAGATGAAGGTGATGGGTTACAGCTAAGTGTATACGGTGTTCATACGTTCAGAAATTGATGGATTGGTTCTTGTTGTTCACCGTTGGCCCTTTGCTTCTGTCTGTAAAAGGGATTATTGATCTAGCCCAGATGCCTCCAACTATCCTGTTGCCTCACCCTGGGGGAACAGGTACTCCCACTTTGGAACGCATCGCCTACCTCACTGGACCTCAGCCCCCTTTCCCTCCTAGAGCTTTCAACCCAACCTCCATATCGCAAGGTGAGGACCCCTCCCTTCCCCATCCCTACACCCCGTGTGCCCTTTATCTTCCTTGCCACGATCGCCGCTTCTGTAAAAGTGCAGCTCTGCGCTGGCCTGATGTGGCAAAGGTCAGTTGTGCTTGTCTGGTTACACAAGTTGTTTTACTGAAGTCATACTGGGAGTGATTTCCTACAAAACTGCCTGACCGTTGCACAGAGCGATTGATGTCCTTGTTTTTGCTTTTTTGTTGCACCAAAAAAAAAAACCAACATAAAAAGCCTGCACTCTATTTTTCATTTTTATCCTATTGCCTAAACCCATTGTTTTAATATGTAGATTCCAAAAACTTGGTGATGAGCTTACAGAGTCGAGTTATATGGTCTGTAGTTGTTCGTATTTTTCAGTCCAGGTGAGTTTAAGAGTTTAAAGGTTCTGAATAGTTTGGGTTTAAAGCAGCAAGCAGCCCAGTTTCTTGCACTCGTGGTTTCATCTGAAATGGTACTTCTGACTATTTCAGAACTTGCCAGCAAAGCTAACATTTCTAAAGGAAGTCTGATCCAGATTTTTCTAGCAGGTCAGTTGTGTCTTTACATTTTGTCTGTGGTGTCCTTGTTCTCTTCAGGTCACCTTGCTGTTGCCAATGAGAGAGAACGGGAGAGGGAGCAGCAGGAGAAGGAAAGGGAAAAGGAAAGGGAGCAGAGGGAGAGGGAACACGAGCGAGAGCGGGAATTAAGAGAGCGAGAGCGGGAACGCGAACGAGAGCGAGAGCGAGAGCGAGCCAATGAATACATGCGTGCAGGTGAGTCATTTTTGAGTTTAAAACTGATACAGTTTTGGAAATCTCATTCTGATGCTTTAGTCCCTTCAGTGTAGGAACCTGTCCCCTTTAGGGCTTTCATTTTGAAACACTGTTACTGTAATATTTTTATGTGTGGCCTCAAGGCGGACCAGAGCAGCCTGTCCGGCCAGGGAGTCGAGGTTATCTGCACTCCCCTTCTCCCTCACACAGACCACAGGATGTTGGAGTCCCACAGCGGCCAAGCATCTTCCAGTCAAAGAGTGTCATCACCTCTCTGATGTAAGTTTAAAGCTACTCTGGGTCTGTTTTACTCTAGCTCACATCTGTGTGTGCCACTTCTTTATGCTAAAAGTCTCCTCATTAGATTTATTATGCGATGGAATAGAAAAATATTTTACATGAGCACATGTTTCTGCAAATGCTTTCAATGTAGTCATGTTCTTATTTTCTCTTTCAGGCCCCATTCACCAGCAGCTATATCTGCACCGCAGAGTACCGCCCGCCACAGTACTGCAGCTGATGCTCTGGCTGCTTTGGTGGACGCCGCAGCTTCTGCTCCACAGATGGACGTGGCCAAGGTGAAGGAGAGCAAACATGAACGAGATGACGATATGTCTTTAGCTCGGCGAGCATCCAGCCTGTCTGAACAGCAACAACAGGAGACAGAAAGGCGATCTCTGCATTCACCGTATGGAGCTATGTCTCTGCCAGGGAGTAAATCCTATCCAGCTTATTCTGAGGGCCCTGGTATTGGGGTTAAGGATAAGGGACCTCAAACAAAGTCCCGCATTGAAGAGGAGCTTCGGACTCTTGGAAAGACGACAATGACTGCCGCCAATTTCATCGATGTCATCATTAAACGTCAGATAGCCTCGGACAAAGACTCGCGAGAGCGAGGCTCTCAGAGCTCAGACTCTTCTAGCAGCTGTGAGTGTACCCGATTAAAAATGACAACTATTCAAGCTTCACGTAAATGCTCTACCACGTAAATACCACAAAATCAGCAGTTGGATGAAAAGATAGGCGCACATGAAAAAAATAAAAAAGCCTTTTTCCTCCTCTTTAGAACAGCACATCTCATGTGTAGTAGAGTCTGGCCAATATATTGGTGGGGCTGATATGTAGGCAAATATTAGCTATTTGCCTACATATCAGTATCTGTAGCCGATAAATTAAAATTTAAAAAGAAATGGGAGAAATGCCCTTAACCATGTAATGAGTGTTGGTGTTGCATAGTTTATGAGAAGGAACTCTGCAACTGACGGATCTCGAGGTGCGGCACTCTGCAACTGCCCTGTTGGCAGCAAGTATTTGGAACGCTACAGCCACAACAACCAGCTGACCTATGCAGAGTCAGGCAGAGCGTAAAAGAGTAATCATTGTCACAGCATCTTAGGCCCCTCCATAGTGTACTGGTTAATACATTTGCTTGGCAAGCAAAATGTTGTTGGTTCAAATCCAGCCAGACACACAAATCCCCTTCAGGAAGGGCATCAACCAAACATGCAGCACTACCAACTGTGATTAGTAAGCAGCTGAAAGTAGCCTCATTGTCGTATTATCTTAAGGACTCATAAAGACCTACACATATGTTTGTGTTATGTTAATGTTCTTTTCTTTTTTTTTCTCCTTATCTTTAAATCACCAAATATTGCTATCAGTCAGGCTCCAGTCAAAAGTAACTCTTTATCCACACTTGTCCAACAGTGACATCAGGTCGCTATGACAACACTGGTGGTGGAGCAATTGAGGTGATCAGCCCAGCTAGTTCCCCAGTCCAGCCTCAGCAGGACAAACCAGAAGATGTGCAACAGTCATCAGGTATGAACATCCTAACTTTGGGGATATTCCTTTTTTTCCCTGATTTTACTTATACTTAAATCTAATCCAATTACCCAAGTTATATTAATGATATTCATGCAATGGATTTTTTTTTTTTTAATGCAGTTAATCTCTGTCACACCTACCAGGTGATACATTGGGGAATTTACAGTATCTTATATGAAAACCCACAACAAGCAGACTGGGGCTGAGACCACTAATCTTCTGGTTAGAGAACGATACCCTCGACGTCTTGTTGAGGGGGTTAATGAAGATTTGGCATCAAAGGCTAAAATTAGCTGTGTTGAGTAAACATGCCATACCTTGAATGGCTTCACCCACTGACCTTGTGATTTGAGACTGTCAGGCAGGATTCCTCTGCGTCAGTCTAGTCCCCAGGCTGCACTTAAAAGTTATTTTTGTCACCTGCAAGCAGATGTGGATCATTTACTTTTGGCATAGTCTTTTGGCTTCTTGCCGTCTCATCGCTTCTCACTTCACCCTGACTCTCTCCATAACAACTCTGCTCTGTCCCTGGTTAACCTTTACCAGTTGGCATGCGACCTTATGACATGAGTCGATACCGGCAACCAGGGGAACCACCACAGTCCAGTTCCCAGCAGCCTTCCTCCTCCCAAGCTGACAGCTTCTCACAGGTCCCCAAAACTCATCGAGTCATGACCTTGGCAGACCACATTTCGGTAGGAAATGCTGGAGAGCACAGTGGTCTGCAACTTCAAAAATAATGCAGTGCAAAGGAATTTACCATGTGGTGATCACAGCTAGCTAACTTGGTTTTGTGGTCACTCCCTATAACGCAGCACATCATAACACAGGACTTTGCCCGGAATAAGGATCCTCCTCCAGTCTCCTCTTCAGCCTCCGCTGCATTCCAGAGCGTTATGCCACCTGTGTCCTCTTCAGGTCGAGGCAAAGTGCCCAGTCGCTACAGTCCTGAGAATCAGGTGCAGTCCCAACACCACCAGAGACCCTCCAGCAGAGTTTCCCCAGAGAACGCTCCTGACAAGCCCAGAGCCAGGTACTGAACATCTGAATTTATTAGAATGAAGCTAATTTATTTCCTGCCATCTGACAAAAATTTGGTCTCTCTCTCCTCTTCAGGCCTGGCAAGTCTCCAGAGCGAGGAGGAAGGCCGATGGAGAACTATGAACCCATCTCTCCACCACAGAGCTACCAAGGCATGGACAAACAGGAGTCTGGTGGACTTCCACCCCAACGACGAGAGGGTGACAGCTCAGAGATCAGGTACAGGAGCAGCTCAGCTTTGTTTGATAATTGGACTGTAAAATGATTGAGATTTAGTTTTGATGTTGTTGAAGGTTGGTGTCTCTTTGCTGTTTGATTTCTGAGTCTTTGGTCTTTCTGTGGTTCAAGGAGTGACTCGCGGTCCCCAGGGAGTGTTAGCTATCTGCCTTCCTTCTTCACCAAGCTGGAGAACACCTCACCGATGGTGAAATCGAAGAAGCAGGAGATCTTTCGTAAGTTGAACTCCACCTCTGGTGTCGGTGATTCTGATGTTGGTAAGTGGGTCTTCTCTTATCCTCTGTGTTAACCTAAATCCTTCTATTCCTTCTAGCTCTTTATGCACGTGACTTATTAAAGCATTTTGAACTCTGTTTCTTCTAAACCGGCTTTTTTTCCCTCACTAATATTAATTGTCTTGCAGGAAACGCACAACCAGGAACAGAGATTTTCAACCTGCCTGCTGTTACCAGCTCCAGTGAGTAGCAGCATACTTTTTTCAGACACACTGTGTATTTTTGCCAGTTCTTTCTCATTGTATTATTCTTGTGTGTGCAATATGATTTTTAGGCAGCATCAACCCCAGGAATCACTCTTTTAGTGACCCAGCCAGTAATCTGGGTCTGGAAGACATCATACGCAAGGCCTTGATGGGCAATTTGGAGGACAGACAGGAGGACCAACAGGGTGGTGTAACATCCAACACTGGCGGTGACCCTCGGCAGGAGGCCAGTCCATCTCCCAGTATGGGTATGCAGGAATTCCCCCTCTGTTGTAGTCAACGTTGTGCCTGTTCTAAAGGGATCTTATGTGGAACATGTTGATTTACCTGTTCTACCTGTTTGAATCCAGGTAAGCAGAAGCAGGGAAAAGCCAACAGCCGGAAATCCAAGTCTCCTAACCTGGGTCAGGCCTACGGTGGAGGGGAGCGCCCCTCGTCAGTGTCCTCCGTCCACTCTGAGGGAGATTATCACAGACAAGCCCAATCCCAGTGGAGCTGGGATGACCGACCCTCTTCCACAGGTGCACTGTCCAGTCTCTACTGTCACTTTACTGTTTCCTACTCATAGATCTTAAATTCTGTTCTATTCCAGAGTAAGCTCATCCAATTAAGCAGCAACCTAAGTTTTTCCTTGCCTTCTTGATGTTTACTTCCTGGCTAGCTTGTTAGTTAGCTCGTTATTGTGAGGGCCCTCAGACCACCAACTAGAGAAGCAGCTGAATGAGACCATCTTTTTTAAAGACTCCAACTACACAATCTTGGACACCAGTTGGTGACAACCTTTTAATGCGTTAGACATCTTAGCCGAACCTGCAGCAGGTGGAGAACTAGTTGAGAAAACGGAACAATAAATTAATGGTTAAATCATTGTTAATGAGTTCTTCAACAAATTCTGACTTTTCTCCTGGCTCCTCACCTCCTGCTGCGCCTGAACCAGCAGACTGACACTCAGTTTTATTTCCTCATCCATAAAGTCGCTGTTAAAGCTGCAAGTGGAGAAGTTTCATCTGCAGAAATAGAATTTGTGATAGAAACTAAGTTCATTTGCTATTATTTGTATTGAACACAAGTACGTTCACGGTCATTCCACCATTATAAAGATGGAGACTAAGATTACATCCCAGATGTACATTCGTGGCCAAACGTTTTGGGAATGGTACAAATATTGGAAATTGGAAAAGTTGCTGCTGAAGTCTTTATAATAACAATTTGCATATATTCTCCAGAGTGTTATGAAGAGTGATCAGCTGAAACAACTGAAACAAAGATCTAAACACAGTTTAGCAGCAAACTGTGTGAAAACTAATATTTGTGTCATTCCCAAAACTGTATTTTCAGTTTAGAATAAAATCTATAGTCTCAATTTTTCTGTGTGAACAGTAATGCAGCTATAAGAGTGTCATGCAATTTTTTGTGAAACATTAAATGTATTTTAAAGTGAATTTTAATTGTGTTCTGACTACATTTCATGTTGAAATTTGTTCCCAGACTGAGATTCACTCATTACATGATGTGAAACAAAATTTTGAAGTAGTGTGTGAAATTCAAGCTGAAACTCAACATATTTTCCACTGAAAATCACCTTAATCAGATCTCTAAGAACTGGATCCATATCATAATCTCCATAATGGATCAAAGCAGATCAGCAGACCATGCTTGGGTCTGAGTAAATGAGCATGGCAGGATTTTAAACTGATGCATTCATAGTGGTTTATTTTGTCCTGACATGTTCTGTATTTCTTATTTAAAATGTGTCATCCTTCCAAAATTACGTGTAAAATTTTAAGTAACTAAAGTGTTAAATGTAAAAGGCTAACTCTGGTCAGCCTTTCCTGAACCAGGATCTCAGAAATCAGCTCGGGTTGGACTCCGGAGTTTGTTGAACCTGCTTCCTGGAATATGGTCCTGGTATCATTTCATGTACATTTTGCCCACTCGTGTTGTTTTCCTTTTCTCGCAGGACCCATCCAGTTCCCGTACAACCCGCTGACTATGCGCATACTGAGCAACACGCCACCCACTTCCATAGCCTCACCCTCCATACAGAGCCAGCAGCAGCAGCTGCAGCAGAATCCAGCTGGAGCCCCCGGCCAGCGGCGAGAGTGGCAGTCTTTGCTGTCGGAGCAATACGAGACCCTGTCTGATAGCGACGACTGAGCCCCGCTTGCTTATAGCTTTATTGACCAGAAGAGAGGCCTGCGCTTTGGCTTGTCTGTTCACGCCCCTCTCCTGGAACTAACCTCGCTCACTGGCGAGTGCAACATGTAGATGGGGTGTTGTCCTTTTTATTTTTGGTGCTATGGCGCCCCCTGGCTGTTGGCTGAGAGTAGGCGCAGCAGCCTGTGACAGAAAGGGTTCTCCTGGACGTCGCTTGGTCCAGAAGCACTCGTCCAGCCTGTTGTGGTGGGGGAAAAATAAACAAAACTCAGCTTGAGGGGATGACTCGAGATGCAGGAAAGATGAAGAACTTAATATGTAAAAAGAGACAACAGAAGAAACTATTTCTGAATTTTGTTTGATTTCTGTAAAGATATACCTTGTCTTTAAGAAGATCATTGTATGTAAATAGAGTAACCTTTTGCAGTGTTTTTCTTAACTTGATTATTTCTTATTTTAATGTCGCTTTTAAATTGATCCACTTTAAATGGAAAGAGTGTGGGTGCATTCTTTGATAACATAGTTGGTCTTGTGGAGTCAAGCCTCTCCCGCCCCTCCAAACCCTGTCACCCAGCACACACACAAACAAATATTTTTACCATTGCGACGGTGTGAGAGAGAGAGAGAGAGAGACCTGACCTGACCTGGGGTCTGTACTTGACCATGAGCAGAGCACAGAGACTGTGCCACCCTGCGCGCCATCCACCAAGCACCACCAGAGCCTGAACGTTGCGGATAACATTTCAAACAGCATTGGTATCTAATAACCGTCTTCATCACACAGCGGAGATGATGCATGGATTGTAAGCGTTGGATGGTAGTGATAACCGAGCACCGCTACTAGACAGAGAAATGTCTTCGAAACAAGTTGAGAACACTGGTGTCATAGCAGAAAGGTGAAAAGTCTGATATAAGCTTAATTTTGCCAGAAATTATATCATTATGACTACTCCTGGACCCCGACTGAATAATGACAGTGAGCCAATGTGTTGTTTTTCCTCTTCTTCTTCGAAAGAGCTATGTGATGTGTCACATGTAGCTGTCTCTTTGCAGTTTCCCAAACTGTCTGGAATGATTTGTTCTGCGATGGCGTCATGGTTTAAAAAGAAAAAAAAAAATGTCAGGAAGTTTTTTTTATGCTTTTGCCATGCCTTGTGACTTGAGAAAGAAGGCAGCTTTAACTAATTTTCTCAGAGATATATGTTTGTGTTTAATGTTTGTATTTGTTTCTGTAATCCCTCTTTTTTATTATTATTATACTGTCCTGACAAAAATCTGAACTCTGTAAATTGTCTTTCTATTACACACAAAGACAAAACTAACCAAACTTAAAAAATGGTCTGCACCATTGTTGCACTTTTTCTTTTCTTTTTTTCTTTTTTTTTTTTTGCTTTGTAGCTTTTGACAACAAAAAGCATACTACCTGCTGTGTAACTTATTCATCCTCCAGCCCTGGAGTTTACTAAAATGTGCTTTAACTTTTCCCACTATTCAGATTTGGACGTTTGCCCCCATTTTTTTTCTCTTTCTTTTGTGTAGCTGGTACAGGAATCTTTTTGTTTAGTGTCACACTTGCATCACGATTGCAGTTTTAACCGTATGGTACCATTACATGTTTAGGCATTCGATGTCATGAAGATTCAAATCCATGACCACTTAGTCTCTGCTTTCATCGTGTCACACAACAGGCATAAAGCTTTGAATATGAATTATCCTAGGTCAACTATCATACACGACAGTAAACTTTGTTTTAGATATGTGAAAAAAAAAACATTTAGGCTTTTTCAGCTTTCACTCTGCTCAGTTAACAAATCCATTCTGCTCTAAACTTGATGTTTCCTTTGTTTTGTTTTTTCTTTCATTTTTTTGATTTTAAATTGTGGTAGCACATGTTCAGATTTTTCTTTTCTGTCATTTTTTTTTCTTCAACATCTTTTGCTAATTCATCCCGTTTAGATGGGGTGTTATGTGTTTACAAATGCAATGACAAAAAAGAAAAAGGAAAAAAAAAGTTTACAAACTTGAATCTTAAAGAAATCCGACATGAAGCCGAAAAAATATTGGAGCATCTTTTCAGCTCTGTATCAAACACAAAG
>VURO01048911.1:78731-90647 GCA_015108175.1 Pelvicachromis taeniatus
GGTCATTCAGTATAGTCAGGTAGTCAGCTGACCTCATTCTTGGAGCACTTCCTGTTGCTGAACCTAGACCTGACCAACTGCAGCAACCTCAGATCATAGCACTGCCCCCACAGGCTTGTACAGCAGGCACTAGACATGATGGGAGCATCCCTTCATCTGCCTCTCTTCTTACCTTGATGCACCCATCACTCTGGAACAGGGTGAATCTGGACTCATCAGACCACATGACCTTCTTCCATTGCTCCACAGTCCAATCTTGATGCTCCATAGCAACCTGAAGCCTTTTTGTCCAGTTTGCCTCCCTGATTAGTGACATGGGGTAAAGGAAAAAAGAGGGAGAGCTAGCTATTGTGTATTTGATTGGGGGTGGGGGTGGGGTGACATGGGCTACAGCTCTGGGGAAAAAGCCTGTTTGTGTGGGTTCTGATTGCCCTATATCTCTTTCCTGATGGGAGGGGTACAAAAAGTCTGTGACCTGGGCGGGTTGGGTCCTTGATGATGCAGCAAGCTCGCGTCTGTAAACGGCCAGCATAGACAGTCTCGAGGTTCGGGAGTTTGGTTCCGATGAGCCTCTGAGCAGTTTTGACGGTCCGGGTCAGAGCTCGCTGATTTTCTGCAGTGCAGCTTGAGTGCCACATTGTGATGCAGTGACAGAGGATGCTCTCTATTATGCTCCTGTAAAAGTTTACTAAGAGCTGAGTTGGCACATTTGCTTTTTTGAGTTTCCTTAAGAAGAAAAGTCTCTGTTGTGCTTTCTTCACTAAGTGAGATGTGTTAATAGTCCATGTGAGATCTTTTGTTATGTGTAGGCCCAGGTATTTAATACCATTCACCCTCTCAACTTCCTCACCATTTATGTAGAGGGGTGGTAGTGTTGTTTTCTTGGCTCTCCTGTAGTCTACAACGATCTCTGGATACAGCGATCGTTGCAGCACACAGTGTATTATATGCTGTGATAAATGCACTGCCCAAGTGTCCCCTCTGTGCTCCCCTGTGCTGCAAATAAAGAACTTTGTGTTGACAAGATTGTTAGTTAATCATTTACAAATCAATATCGTCTCTATGGACAGCAATTTAAAAAGAAAGAAAGAAAAGACGTGAACATGTAAAACTGCGTTGTTAAGCGATGCGGTTGAAATATTTGGGTGCACCTAACTTTATTGCTGGTGCACCTAAGAAAAAATGTTAGTTGCACCAGAGCAACCGTGGTAAAAAGTTACTCTAGAGCCCTGGCAGGGCTAACGTAGCGATCCACAAACAGGAAGTATTTTCTCAGGGACAAAGTAAATTGAGGACTTGGCCCTCCTAAGCTTCACCACTTTTGTGACTGCTTTCACCAGGTTGCGGTGAAAAATGATCTTTGCAGTGACAATTGTGTACACAGTGGCGATTAATGTATTTGTGCGCTCCATTTCATGTCCCCAAATGCAGTTTATATGAGGGTGAAATATAGTGATGGAGCTATCAGCATTATCCATGTTTGGGTGAAACGGAAAGAGAGAACATTCAGCATAAAACAGCTGAATGGAAAAAAATACATCGTACAATAAAACTCAGCAAAAAGAAAATATTTAGTTGAAATTCAAAATCACCTAAATGAGCCTCAGTGTGTCAGAGTGGACCATGACCTCAACTGTGTCCTTTCAGTGGCTCCACCCACTCATCCTACACCTACACTGCCACCATACAACAAACATGGATGGTGCATGGCACCAGCAAACTCTTCCAGTGATTCATTACTGAGCACAGCCCACATCTGCAGGTTTCATATCAACAAGCAGGCTCATCAGAGAGCACAACCATCACCACAATCACAGTTTTTGCCACAACAATTAGCAAAGTGCAGTCCCTTCAACTGCCCCTCAAATGTGCCAATGGACAGCCCCTACTAGTCTTTTGTCCTTCGTCAGAAGCTCAGATTAAAGAAATCGTGTCTCATAACTTAGGAAATAAATTCTGTTATTTTCCATGATGAGACACGGTTATGTCTCATCATGGTTATGATTGGGATGATAATGACAACTGAAGGAGACAAAAACAGGAAATGGACAAAGAGCTCCACATGGCAGCCCTAACATGTGCCCATCTATCCAAGCTACAGCCTATGTGCCATAGGATGTTTATGGTCCCCTGACCACAAACAAGTATCAAGCTCCTTCCACAGGAAGAAATGGCTTCAGAGCAGGATGATACGACCTGGACATCAGTTTAAAGTGCTGTTAGAGGGCGGCACAGAGCAGTGTTGTCCCTCAGCAGCAACAACAATGCTGATGAGAGACATTGCGAGGTAGACTGAGGCCGAAGGGAAGGCACAAGAGTGACTTGCTGCGACTCTGCTGCAGTACCACACATGTGTGATAGTATACAGCCTATGTGCACACTTGTCTAATTATGATTTGTGGAAAATTAAACGTTAAACATGCAATTTTGCTGTCTGCTGTCAGTATCGAGCTGTGATCTAATGTGTTGCTTGGGTGTTGGATTTATTTCAGTAGTTGAGCCCAAAACTCACATGTACAGCCCTGGTCAGCTTTTATGAATGGAAACTCAGCTTCTGTTAAGCAACATAAATTACCTACTTTTCAAGGAAGATGGGAAATAAACACAGATCAAGGTTATTATAGTTGAATAAAACGAAACTAAAAAGTCAAACTAGATGTGAAAAACAAACATTTCTGTTAACTAAAGCAAAAAATAAAGGACCTCTGAGGAAAAATAAAACTGAAACGATTTAGTAAAATTCGTTGGATACCTACAAGACTGTGAGCCTGCTGCTTTCAGCAGTTGTATTTTTATGGTAATACCTATACCGATTTCTCCTAAGATCCTACAATTGATTGCTCTCCATGCAATAATAATTAAAAAGACATTTTCAAACAGTAAAAACTAAACTAAAATGAGAAGCCTATTCTGGGATCAAACTCAGAATAGCATGTCTCTATGTACATATTCAATGCTTACAGTCTCTTTTTATCAAAAAGCATGCAGACTGCTGTCGGGCTGTCTGTACTGTTTGTCTGTGCCATTGCTAACGACAGCCTGGTTATGCGCACCTCACTTTGTTTCAAATTTCTAATCAACTGTAATGAGCTCTAACATTTAACTGAGAAGAGTGTGAGATGTAGTTCTTGAGTTTTGAGTGTTTTTGAGCTTTGTATGTTTTGACTTTGGGGTGAATTTGCTGGGCCGTCCACTCCTGGGGTGTTAACACACACCTTAATGCTCCGTACTAGCAAACTTCCAAAACATTTGCTTTTATTGTGGTCCTCGCTCTGGCTGATCATCAAATATTCACGTGCATTTGATTAGCAGTGAGTGTGAACTAAAGTTTTCACAGGACTTCAAAATGGCAGCGTTAGTTTAGAAATATGTGATAGATTATAAACTGGTGGTGGAGTGCTCCTGAATGTTTCCACCATCATAATAAATAGCTTGACAAATAGAATGAACCGTAAAACAGTGATTGTAATAAAGCATAATGAGGTGTTTTTGCAGTTTAATGACTTCCAGACTGGCTAATGAAGAAGCAGTTAAGTTAAATAAGTATAAACACAAAGTAAACGTTCTGTATGTCTACATAGTTTATCTTTACCTCAACATCAACACAATAGCCGAGTGTTATCTTACTATTGTTTACACCTAACAAAGTCACTTTTTTTCCCTTGCAGTTCCCAATGACCTGCTGATTGCGTAAGTGTTATTTTCTTTCTTTCTTTTTTTAAAAGCATCTGAATGTCAAATCTTTCGACTAATATAAAAGTAGACACAAAAAAGAAAAGAAAAATCACACACAAATACAGTCTTTCCCTGCATGTATTTGATTTTCTTTAGTTGTAGTAAACTTCTGATTTCATTCATTCACCTGTCAAATATTGGATTTCTAGGATTATGGAGCAATTTATCTTGCTAGCAGTGTGGATGCTTCACTTGAATCCCCTCAAGTAGCTCTGTTAGAGGTGCACGATGAAACTAGCGAAAGCCTTGTCATAAAAATAAAATAGATGGTTTCAGAAGGTTTGTGGTTTCTGAAATCGAAAGAACTGATGAGAGTTTCTTGCTCTCTTGCACATTTAAAGGTGATGTACTTTATTAATATTTAATGTAATCTGGGGGAGAAAAGTGAAAATGGGTGGCCAGTTTGAGTTGTATCAAAGTGTGCCTGACAAGTTTTCTACACTTCACCAGTAATTTCAGTGCCCAATTCTGCCTGCTAGTCTGCCCTGAATGGATCTGATTACAGACTATTCACATGTAGTAAAATGTTGTACAGCTGGGACATGACACCTTTACTATATGGTTCAATAGCTAAGATCCATCCAAAGGAGCATAATGAGGTGTCTGCACTTACAAAAAGGTTACATTTATAGAAAACCGAAGAAGTGCAAAGGAAACGGCGGAGAAGCCTGCAACCGCAAGAGGCATCAGGTCATCAGTATAAAGTTCTCTTTGATACACTTGACATATTTTACAGTATCTCACCAAGTTTAGAAGACGGGGTCCTCCAGACCAAACCTTAAAGGAGTTTTGGATTCGGGAACACTCAGAGATATGACTGCGTTTTTTCCAGGTTACTGCCAGGAATGCAGAACAAAAAACCCTTCCATCATTTTTTATTAGATGCTCCCAATTTTTTTTGCTTTTACTCATTTTTATTGTGCAGGACTATCAAAAGGTCGCCAGTTCAGTGCCAGACGGAGTGGTCAGTAAAAGTAGTCATCCATAAAAGTAGTCATCCACTCCTGTCTGAGTTATGTTTTAAGTAAAAAAAATAAAAGTCGGTTGTGAGTAGGTGTGATGTGGATAAACCACACTGAGAATGACCATCGATGCATGCGTGCAGTCTGGGTTTCCCCATGTGACACAGACAGGCCTGCGATGGTGCTCTGTGTCTATTTTCTGGCAAAGTGCTCCCTGTCACCACATCCTGTTTGTCAGACAGGAAGCTTCTGGTTTAGGGGCTCATCACACTCTGGCAATTCACTAGTGGACTTTCTTTTCTTTCTTTTTTCTTTTTTTAATCTCCCAGGCTTTCTGGAAGCATATCTATCATATAGCAGCACAATTAGGTTGCCCACATTAATGATTCCAGTCAGAATTTTAATAAAAACAAACTGAGTGATGGGGATGTAATGGATAAAGGGATGTTGTTCTTATTGCACTGAACTTCAGCGTGATTATCTAACATGATTTTCATTGCATTTAGTCAAGGGACAGTAGAATGACCTTTTTTTATAGGATAGACCTTTAAACCAATAAAAGTCTGGTTTGAAACCATTTTACATTTGCTCTAATTAGGCACATGTAGAGTGTCCTGTTAAAGATGATGCTTATTACTTCACATTACAGTTGCATGTGCACTGACACTGAGAAGACATGCAGCGACAAAATGATGTAAAAAAAAAGGGTTCAAGAGGCTCCACCACAGACGCACACAGCTCTAGGAGTGTGGTTTCTATAGATTTGCAGTGTGTCTGTCGTCTGCTTAACCTTTTCTTTCACACACGCATGACTGCAACTCTCTCTTATTCTTTTTTTGAGCAGTGTTTCTAAGAGAATATAGGACTGCTGCGTGAGCGTGGCAGATGACCAGGGAGTGAAACTAAGCCAAAGTGTTATGATTCTATGAAGGGAAGACAAACGAGTGTGCCAGTATTAATGTCCAATTAAAATTCAAGTTGGATGCTTTTTTAATTGTTAATAATTCATCCAAATTGTGGGTGGCTGTTGTTTACATTTTTAAAATTCTGTGAAAACTGCCGCAATATAACAACGGAAAAATGAGCAAACTCCTAAAATCCATCAAGATCTGGCATTTGTAATTAAAGAATGACAGGTTTCTATGATTAATCTTTTTTCTTTCCTTATACACATTTAAATTTGAGCACAAATCTTTTGTCGTTGTTTTGACTCCTCCTTCTTCTTCTTGTCTCGTAGGCTGAAGTTTGTCTTCGGGTCTTGTGCCTTACAGGCTTTGGATTTGGTTGACCAGCACTCAGTCGCCTGTTTGACATCTCCCAGTGGACGCAAGGCCTTTCAGGTCCGTCTCATTTTTCTCAGTGCTTGCTAAGGTCGTAAGAGGTGTTTCTCACTGCATGTGAGAAAATATAGTCTCTCTTTTATTTAATGGTGTAAGTTCAGTAAATTCATTTCTAAAAGTGCAAATTCTGAAAAGCATTTTACAAATGAAGAACATTTTTTATAAGACAGGAAATACTTTATTGATGCCAAAAGTTGGAAAATTACAGGAAATTACTTAATATGAAAGAAAAAAAGACTATTTTCCTGAAAATGGTCTTGAGTCATAAGTTTAGGACTTTCACTTGTGGTGGGAGAAACAAAGCAATCCACCAAGGTTGAGGTCATTGTGTCCTGAATTTCCTGTAAACTCCTTCAGCTCCTGTAAAAATAGTTTTATGAAAGGAGAGTTACAGGACAATGCAGCTAAATAAAGACATGAATTTTGTTTGTGTTGTGAAATTTTCAGCTCAGATTAACTTTTTCACATCATTCACATCACGGCTACCCCATGTCCGACCATTTTACATCAGTATTTCTTCTGGCATCTTGAATCTCTTGAGAGTTTTAGATTTTAGTTTTAGTTTGATTGTTTTTTCAATCCAAAAGCATCTCACTTGCTTTTGCATCTTGTAAGTTCATGTTGACTGCTGTGAGCTTCCTTCTGTAATCCAGCCACGTGGCACTTATATAAAGTTTTAATTGAACAGTGTCTGTTCAAATCATGTGTCAGAGGCACGGCACAGACATTTAGCTTACATTGCTCTCTGCCTTCACTTGTCAGTAGGCAGCTGTTAAAATCAAACCAACCCCTTAAAAATACCTGAACACATCAGAACATGGTGAGAAGCGCATATTAAATTAATCAAAGCAAGTCCCTGATTTCTAATGAGAAATAAAAAAGGAGGGGAAGTTATTGCTGTGAGGATCATTGGTTAAGTGATGACATAATGTTTAAGGTTGGACCAGAGGCCCTGTGATTTTGAACAGAGTGAAGCATCTTCAGGAAGTACAGTGGGGCAAAAAAGTATTTAGTCAGCCACCAATTGTGTAAGTTCTGTGCCAGACGTGTCCTACTTCTTAAGCCAGTACACGTCCAGGCCCGTCTGAAGTTTCCCAGAGAGCATTTGGATGATCCAGAAGAGGATTTGGAGAATGTCATGTGGTCAGATGAAACCAAAATAGAACTTTTTGGTAAAAACTCTACTTGTCGTGTTTAGAGGAGAATGAATGCTGAGTTGCATGCAAAGAACACCGTACCTACTGTGAAGCATGGGGGTGGAAACATCATGCTATGGGGCTGTTTTTCTGCAAAGGGACCAGGACGACTGATCCGTGTAAAGGATGAGGCCATGTATCGTGAGATTTTGAGTGAAAACCTTCCATCAGCATTGAAGGGCACTGAAGATGAAACGTGGCTGGCTCTTTCAGCATGACAATGATCCCAAACACACCGCCCGGATAACGAAGGAGTGGCCTAGCCAGTCTAAAGATCTCAACCCCATAGAAAATCTTTAGAGGGAGTCTGTGTTGCCCAGCAACAGCCCCAAAACATCACTGCTCTAGAGGAGATCTGCATGGAGGAATGGGCCAAAATACCAACAATAGTGTGTGTACACTTACAGAAAACGTCTGACCTTTGTCATTGCCAACAAAGTGTATAAAACAAAGTATTGAGATGAACTTTTGTTAACAACCAAATACTTATTTTCCACCATAATTTGCAAATAAATTCTTTAAAAATCAGACAATGTGATTTTGCCGATTTGTTTTTCTCATTTTGTCTCTCATAGTTGAGTTATACCTATGATGGAAATTACAGGCTGACTAAATACCCCACTGTATGTTCGACCATTAGGAGTTAGAGCTTTAGCTCATTTTCTGGCTTTTTTGCATTTAGTCATCCACTTGTCACGCATTTATGCCAATTTCCTGTAAGGCGGGAAGAGGAGGGAGCAGCTGTCTCTCACCACATTACAAAAATAATGTTATTTTGGAAAGAAACAGCATTGCGTTTACTGCAAGTGCAGTGATGCATGTGTTCAATGGAAAGAAGATGACAAATTAACAGATTCAGCTATTTTTGTCATTTGCTACTTATAATTTGTTTCTGTTGGGCAGAGTTTCTCATGTTGTGGTTATTTTGTCACCTTGTGGAATAACCCATGAGAACTTGGCATTTCAGTGCAATTTTTCATTAGTCTCATTTCGTTCTTAAAGCCGACTGACCTTTTGATAAGAAATGTACCACCCTTTTGCTTTGTTTTTTTGGAAAGAGAATTTGTTTGTGGTGAACTCTTAGAAGTAATGTAAGTCTTAAAATATGTTTTTGAGTCAACTGTCATTAATATAGTGGGAAAATAGAAAGTTGTTACAGCTTCTAACAGTTCAAGGTGACAATATGAAATGTTGTCTTTAAGTTATTTAATTATCCATTAAATATCCATTCCCCCGGCTCAGGTCATGTTTTAAGGTTTCAGTTTAAGGTGGTGACAGGGTCTGCTGAGATGATGTGTGACTGGCTGTAAGGAGAGTTTATTTAATCCTTTCTGAAGTGCCATTAGTTATTAGCTAAACCATTCTTCTTAACGGAATATAAAACAAAAGTCTTTGTAGCATAAACACGAAGGTTTTTTTAGTTCTTAAAGATCGTCACACATGAGAATCTCAAGGTCTGTGTTTTGTAAGTCAGATTAAATGCACCCAGTCAGGGTTGACTGATAATGCACATATACAGTATGTTGGCATACAGACAAGGGGGCAGCATATCTCAGTGACCTCCCACTATAAATTCCCCCAAAGCCATGTTTGTGGCGTGGAACAGAGGGCTGCCCTAGTTCCTGCTCCTCTGGCTCATGTTAATGGCAAATACTCTCATGGGAGCCCCTGCTTGTAGCAGAGATGAAGCCAGAACTCTGCTGAGTCCAACTGCAGCGACTAACAGAGAGACGCTGATGTATAGTGTTTTGTTTTGGTTTTTTTAAAGAAACTTCGATGCCTGCCAAGCAGTGCGAGCACAGTTTGGTGTCTTTTGATGATACTTGCCACTAGCTTTGTGCTGAGAGCTGCAGCAGAGCCTCATGATGCCAGCAGAACAAAAAAAGGAGCTGGTGTGAGCTGATTTTAAACTTGGCTCTTTAGAAACCGTAGCGGTCCTAGTCCGCGTGGTCACAGTTTTACGGCTTCTGTCCTCATCTTGGTGTGAAAAGTACATCTTTAGTGAGGTGTTGTGAGTCTATGTAATTGTCTCTTTTGTGCCTTTTTTTTTAATAATGAAGTGTCACGTTGAATAAATGAGGTGTTTTTTACTTTTGTAGGTCAGAGGCAAAGGTAATTCATTGAAGCTGTGGAGAATAATGGAACCTGCTCTGCCATCTTGGCAAGCATTAGTTATTGTGAAGTGTCAAGCTAATCCACCGACTTAATGTCCTCATGTGTCATGTGTATGAGGACGACACCTAAATCACTGTCTGTAGCTGGGAGCGAGTGCTGACATCATGAGCAGCTTCAGTCAGCCAAGGCCATTAGACATCCCGCCCAGGTTTTTTAAAAATGCATTATTTATTACCCATCTCATCTAAATAACTCATGAGAAATCATGTAGTTGGTAGAAGCTAAAGAATAGTTTACACCATTATATTCCTATAAAACCGGCAACTGAAACGTAACGGCAACTGACTGCAGTCTACGAAGTGCAATACCCTGCAAAAGTGTTCTTTGTTTTGCTAGCAAAATGGGAAATAGATACAGAAATGTATTGAAACATGTGCAAACGTGCATAGAAATATAATATACAAGGCAAAATAGTTTGTTCAATCTCAATCTGCTTGAGGGTCGATATGTGCTTTGATCACCTCTATTCTTCAACACAGCTTTCCTATGATTTCTGTAACTAGTCTTCAGTGTTACAAGTGACTCGAGCTTCCACACAAGTAGGATATGCATCACTGTGTTGTTTACAAGAGGTGGAAACAGATCAGTAAATCTGTGGCGAGGTGTGTGCTTGGATGAGTGAGCAGAAAATTAGAAATCTGTAAGTCTGGGAGCTTGCTTACCATGATGTGAGAGAGAGGAAAAACAGGTCAGCTCTTTATATACACTGGGCCACAATGGTACGTGGAATGGTTTTTATATACAGTTACATATACACTTCTCACATTCACACAAGCTTTTCTAGAATTCAGTTTCATCGCTCGTGTGTAATTTGGCATATTTCAGCCCTTTCTCTCAGTTTCCTTCCTTAGGAATGGCTTCTTGACAGCCACTCTTCCACTGAGACCATTTCTGATGAGGCCTTTTATAAGAGAGTAGATGGGTCAAACTGAAGGTCCAGATGCATCTCTCAGGCTCTGTGTCAGGTCATTGCTGGATTTTGTTTTTCCTGTTTTTTAAGGACACGACTATCAGGTTCTGTTCAGCTGTTGTAGATAGTTTTATAGGCCTACAACCTCTTCTTCTCTCCTCCACTGGTTCACTACTCTCAAAAGGTTTTAAGGACATACCATGCACAGCACCCAAAACATGACCTCCTTAATGGAGGTAATTGTGTGAACACTAGGAAAGACTGTTTGTGTTTTTTTTTTTCTTCTGGTCAACATCATAGCTACATGTTTTTTTAAGGTTTTAGAACAAAATAGTTCTCAGTCTTAAATAAAAAAACAAAAAAAAACAAAAGGGAAACATGTTTATGGAATAAGTTCACGTCTTTAATATCCAGAACACTCATGTCTGAACTCGTCGAGAATCATTCGGGGAAACAACTTTTCCTTCATGCCTTTGCATGATTTTACTATCTCCACTTCTCATCTACACAGCTGCCTCTGCAGTGCTGTAGTGCTATTTGATTTCAGAATCTCCCTCATAAAAAAAACAAATGATACCTCTGCAACAAGCGATGTGACATTTTTTACAGTTGAGGTCAGTGAACACAAACTTTGTCACATATTTAAATATGTTTTGCACAAATATGTTTCAGGTAACGGGAGGCTCAGGGCGTTTGTATACTTGCTTCTTGTCCTGCCACTACTGCCCGTGCCCAGCCTTCGCCTACAGTGTGCTACGTAGAAATGACGGCCTGCTGGTAAGTCTCACACAGACCTCCAGATAAAGATTTCACTGCCTGTGATAAACCAGCGATCAGCTGAGCTCTTTACAGCACAAATTTGAGGTTTTGCTCTGCACCTAATTGGTGTCTTTGCTATAAAGGGTTCTAATGCTTTGTATTTGATTGCCTAGGTCGTGAGAGGAGTTTGTTGTATTTTCCCGGCCTGGTTGCTCCTTGCAGTCTTCCAATGGTAGTCCTCCACCTGTCAGGGGCTTGAGTCGTAGCTTATTTATAGCCCTAGAGGTGAAACCCAGAGCAGTGACTAACCAAACCAAACCTTTACATATTTTTGGAATGTGAGGGGGACGTTTCCATTGTATAAAGTAGTATATTTACACACACTGAACTCTGTTTTGCTTTTATTGTGTCTTGTCATTCAAGCATTATGTAAGAGGAATATCTTTGCCAAGTCAAGCAAGACAAAGCACACGTTGAAATGTGTTTGACAGATGTAATGTGGTCAGGACTTGTTTTTGTCTGGTCACTGATGGGCGTTTACCTCCCGTCGCTCATGCTGGCTGTTTTGGCCCCAAATATCTGCAAGTAAACGATCTTCACTCGTCCTCTGACCATTAGGCCAATCCCTGGAGGACGCTGCTAAAATCAGTATGAGAAACGGAGAGTTGCAACAGACCACGGAGACTCCTTGTGAGCACGTCGGCGCCATTGAGATCTTTCCCCATGAAAAACTACAAATGCTCTAAAACTCTTGGTCCAGTTAGATGACGGCGGAGACAAGTTTGTGTCAGTCCAAATGTGGAAGAACTCTCACAATCCCAAAGTCAAAAATGAGACGC